>CBVK0100154425.1:0-28097 GCA_900067695.1 Picea abies
AATATTAGTTGTACTAGTTGTAACTAAACATGCACTAGTGAGAGTTCAGTTAATCAGTGAACTCACATGAAACTGAAGATTTTCCATGGTTAACTACATGCATGTCAGTTCCAATGGAGATCCAGTTTAGATAACAGGTGAAAGGGACAGTTTGGCTATCAGTTGTGATTTGTTCACACATGTAGTGAATATTCTTATGATCATGTGCAAACAAGGCAATTGTATTCATTTGATTTATTGTGAGAATTTGGATTGCAGAGATTGTGCAAAGGAGGCAAGTTGTCTAGACATGGAAATTGACATAGGTATTTGCTGATTTGTGTATGACAGTGTGAGATGATTGTATTGTACTGAGAGCTCTTGGATTAGAGTTCTGTATGAGATTGTTTCATGATTCATGATATACATAATATATGATAGTGGGGTTTTTAGCTTTATGCTTTCCTAGTAAAACTTCTATGTTGTGTGTTATTGATATTTCACTTTGTGCATTGTGGTTGTGATCGTGGTTTAATTGCTTCCAAAATAATAATAGTAGAAGTGATTTTATATTTAACAAGTGGCGGAAATTGTTAGATCAAGAGAATCGCAGGAATACATTAATTTGTATCGAAATTTCTACATCCCATTCCACCACCCGATGTTCCACATGCGGTTGTCGCCTCGATCAACATGATTTCCACCTCTGTTTGAGAAACCCTTGTGTCTTATGACCTGTGGATAGTACCCAACCCCAGTGATCATCTTCGCTATGGCAACCAAATTCCTTTGAGTCCAGTTGAATCCACTTATCAAGCCATTCAATCGGCAACCCCTTCTACCCCCTCTCTTGGTGATTTATCTCCAGATCCATTCCATGTCATTTTTTCTACAGACAAGATGATTATGTCTGTTGTGTCCATGGAAGAGACCCCTTGGGATGATGGACATCATCGTTCCATTCTCTTCCTAGAACAACACACCATTGAGAGTTACCAATGGATCTCGACTTTGTCGACCGTTTTCATCATTTCTATTGTTCCTGAGTCTACACACGATATGTTCTACGAAGGGAACTTAAGTAATATCTCACCCACCATCCCCCTCAACATATCCATTAAACCTAGAGTTGTCGAAAATGTGCATATCACAGCTTCGTGTTCCAACAATGAAGTTGTCACATACAAGTCTCTTTTTCAAGAATTTTGTGACGTCTTCGCATGGAGCTATGAAGAAATGTCATGTATTGACCCCAACATTGTTGTACACGAGATTAAGACATAACCGGGTGCTAAACCCATCCGACAACGACTTCATCTGGTCCACTACGTAAAGCAACTGCTATCAAGCTTGAATTTGAGAAACTTATTAAAGTTGGCTTTATTTATCCTGTGGCTCTAGTTGAGTAGGTTTCCAATCTTATTATAGTTAATAAGAAACAAGGTATGATCTGCATGTGTGTTGATTATAGGGATATTAACAAAGTCTGTCCTAAAGACAACTTTCCCACCCCCTTCATTGACCAGATCGTCGACGATTGTGCCGGGAGTGAAATCTTCTCTTTGATGGATGGTTTCTCTAGATATAATCAAATCAATATCATACCCGTTGACCAACACAAGACCGCCTTTATTTGTCCTTGGGGCACTTTTGCCTACCGGAAACTACCCTTCGCTTTAAAGAATGTTGGCGTGACTTTTCAATGTGCTATGTCTTATGCCTTTCATGATATAAAGAACATTATGCAACCATATCTTGATGACCTACCGACTCATTCCATGCACCGTGTAGATCATCCAACACACCTCCGAGCCATTTTCCTCCGATGCCAGTTTTACCGTATACGCTTAAACCCGCACAAATGTGTTTTTTGTGCAGAATTTGGCCAACTTATAGGATTTATTGTTTCACATCAAGGGATCAGGGTAGATCCTTTGAGGTTCGAGGTGATTCTTAATCTCCCTCCTCCTTCCTCACTTCACCAACTACAAAGTTTGCAAGGGAAGTTAAACTTTCTATGTTGTTTCATCCCAAACTATGCTGAGTTAACCCTCGGATTTACTCGACTTCTCAAGAAAGGTTCTGATTTTGTATGGGACATCACTTCCAACAAATATTTTGAAGTTTTGAAACTGACTTTAACCTGTACCCCACAACTTTTCCCACCCAATTACAGTCGAGATTATTTCCTGTAGATCACAGCCTCGGACTCTACCTTTGTTATGGTTCAAGTCCAGGAGGATGATTCTCATGACGAACATGTCATCTATTATTTGAGTTGGAGTCTCACAACTACCGAAACCAAGTATTTACATGTTGAAAAACTGGCCTTGGCAGCCGTCCAAGCTGTCCAACGTTTCTGGCACTATATCCTTTTACGCAAGACTACTGTGATTTCCAACTGCAACCCTAAACAACACATTCTTACACGCCAATTGCTAGGGGGAAAATACTCCAAATGGATGGTAATACTTCAGGAGTTTGACTTAGAATTTGAGCATGCTAAGTCGAAGAAATCCTTGGTGTTTTCTGAATTGATTTGTGACCTTCCATGTTCTGAGACGAAAAATGTAGTAGATGATTCATTACCCGATGAGTCCCTTTTTCTGATTAGTTCTGATGACCTTTGGTATGGGCATATCATTATATACTTCCAGACTTATAATTTCCAGCCCGATTTGTCTAACACTGACCACCATCGAATACGTTACCAAGCCCGTCAGTATATTATCCTCGGTGATACTCTTTATCGTCGTGGGATTGAATCCCTTTTTCGATGATGCCTCACCTTTGATGAAGCTGAGAAATCCTTGAATGACTACCATTTTGGAGCATGTGGTGGTCACATGTCTGGGTATACTACTGCCCAAAATATCTTACGAGCTGGGTATTTTTGGCCTTCTTTATTCAAAGATTGTATTATCACTATCCAAAAATTCCACAGTTGCCAAACATACAACAACAAAATCCGATCACACCCTGCTCCTCTACACCCTGTAGTCTCTGTTGGACCTTTTTCAAAATGGCGTATTGATTTCATGACATGTCACCCTCACTCGGTTGGGGGGCATGGTTACATTATTGTAGCCGTAGATTATTTTACGAAATGGGTCGAGGCGATGCCTACATTCGACAATACGGGAAAGACTGCAACACTATTCATATTCAATCATATCATTTCTCGGTTTGGTGTTCCCCAAGCTATCATTACTGATAACGATAGCCACTTTAGAAACTTCATGATGTCTGAACTCACCGAAAATTTGGGTCTTCACCATGAAAACTCAACACCCTATTACCCACAGGTCAATGGCCAGGTTGAAGCAATAAACAAAGTCCTCATTACCATGCTTCGACAAATGATAGGGATTCACAAAACTAGTTGTCACATGATGTTGTTTTCAACATTGTGGGCTTACTGGACATCTGTCAAGTCTGCTACTGGGTTTACACCTTTCCAGTTAGTTTATGGTATAGAATCCATCTTGCTAATTGAATGTGAGATACCATCTCTAAATCTAGTCGTTGAACTTCTCCCAAACACTTCTGCTGAAGAAGAACGTCTTTTGTATCTTATGCAACTAGACTAAAACAGTCATGATGCCACCCTAGTTATAGAAACCTAGAAGAAACGCATCAAATCCCAATACAACAAAAATGTCAAACCACGCATTTTCTCTTAAGGTGATCTAGTTTTCCTTTATTTACAAGATTAGGATTTTCTAGGAGCTGGAAAATTTGAGGCTATGTGGAAAGGTCCTTATATCGTCAGACGAGTGTTGGAGAAAGGAGCCTACAAGTTAGTGGACTATGATGGTGTCCCTTTGAGTGAACCTAGAAATGGGATTTTCTTAAATAAGTACTATGCTTAGGTGATTTGTGCATGAGTGCTTGTATTTTATTGTATCATACTTTAGTCTGATTTTTCATTACTTGGTTTCTACCCTCAACCACTTACCTTGCATTGTGCTTGGTTTCCAGATGTCGGAGTCTTCACTACCCCACATTGGCTTCGACAATGGCACTAGTCATATTTCTTAGAACTTAGCTTCTATTGCATGGGAAATTTATGCACCTACAAATGAACTTATCAGTCTACGAGGTGTTTGCCTCGGTCGTGAAACCAATAATATCGCAGAATATAGCGTCATCATCGAATTATTGACTGATGTTATTTCGCTTGGTATCCATCACCTGGTTATATGACTTGATTCATAGCTAGTAGTACTACAGTTAACTAATGTCTATGCTATCTGAAGTCCTACTTTATTACGGGTATATCTACGAATTCACCTTTTGGAACGTTATTTTGATTATATCGAATATCAGCACATTCCTAGATGTCTAACGTTATTTTGATTATATCGAATATCAGCACATTCCTAGATGTCTAAATACGTTGACTAATGCTTTAGCTAATTATGTGTTAGACAAACATCTGAGACTCTTAGAACACTAATCACACATCATATGTATTATATAAAAAAAAATAAGCCGTTTACAAAACAATTTTGTCCAAAGACCAAAATATCAAAATATATGAAGCCCATGGATTCTACAAATTAGCATGACAAATGATGCTCACGGTAACATACAACTGCTAGGCTACCCTACGGAGAAATCAACTAAGAGACTCATACACACCCACAGTATGACACTGATCGCGTCTCGGGATATCCCCAATAGATATGTCTGGGACATTTGTAGTCAGTCCCTTTAAGTTCTATTCAATTGCCTCACAGTCCTCAACATCCCATCTTGCCACCGAAGCCACTTCCCCTCATCTCTGAATGGGAGATGTTCTTGGAGTTCGATATGGCCCCACATCTGTGTCGTCAAAAGAATTTTTGATTGGTCCTTGGATTGAAAAAATAAAAACATTTTATGTAATAAAATTTACAAAAAACATAAAAAACAAAAACAAAATGTGTACTTCTTACCTAAGTCACCCCACTGAGCATCCTCAAGCAGAACCAAATATGGATATCCTTGGAAATCTAAGACGACATATGCATAGTCATCAATCATCATCATCCGGGGCCTCAACCAGTAAAAAATGAATCATTATATTTTATTATAGGGCCTTCTACATGACGAACAATGAGGTTACACCACCTCATCATCCTCGGATTCCATGGGGCCGGTAAACCCCAATTTACCTGTACATGCAGTAGTGGGACCCTCTCAAGGAAGAAAGACACCAAAATAGACCCATACCTGAACTGTTCAGGTTACCCCTTCTGCACTTTGTCAGTTGCCTCTTCATGCTGCGAAGAACCGCGTCCATCCAGTTGAAAACCCAAGGCTCTGTGCACTCTATTTCATACTGGAAATAGCTCTGGAGAGCCATGTGCAGAGCCGCGCTCCCGACCATGCATGCAATGTTAAACAAGATAGTTTGTAGGGTCAGATCTTGGACACCCCATATGGAGACTTTACCCTTGCTTCTCTCTACCTTGGGAACACAATATTGGTGAACATACTCGCTCATAGGAAGTCCACCAACTCTACCTCCAGTCAGAGACACATGGTATCCACGTTGTGACAACCCCGTCAGAAAATAGATATCCTCGATATCTAGTGTAAGTGTGTGGAACCCTACATGAAATACCTATTGATCCACATCCCACATGTGGACCAGGTACTCTAACAACCTGAGTTGGGCTCTCATGCCCTGGATCCTGAAAATTTTCAAGATCCCACATTCTCGATGGCGGCAACTGTACCCAGATCATTTTCGGCAATGGCATCATCCTCCTCGTGTTCTCTTTCCCTCCATTCCAACATCATGATGATCAATACCTATAATGGATCCATGAGAAGGAAGTTAACAACTCAATTTAACGTCTTGAATAATTTTTTGTTAAGCAAAACCATACACGAAAATATGATTTTCGGCCCTCGCAGGTGAAGTTTTCACACAGCGCGAGATTCTCACAGGTGCACTGAAGCCCACCTATGAAAACCTTAGGTTCTCACAGGTCCTAAATGGCCCACCTGTGAGAATGCCTGAGCGCACCTACTGGCCCCAAAATGGACTCAAACACTAAAATTTGCCAATTAAAATCAAATTTAATCCATGAAAAAGTTGAAGAATCAGGAGATTACCTCGTTGGCCGAAACCATTTGCTAAATGACCGCTTGTACCTCCTACAATTGATCGAAGAAATTTGGGAAAAAATAGGTGTGTTGGACAAGTTTTTGACAAAGTAACAATGAAATGGTAAAAAGGGATTTTCATCCAAATTTATTCACTTTTTTACTATTTTTCATATATTTTTCATATTATTTTTATTATTTTGCTTAAAAACCTATTACCCTAATGGATTTGTGAGTATAGTTTTTTCATAGATAGATGACCTAGAAGCCCGAACGACGGTGCAGGAGCATTTTTATTTTTATTTGTCACATGTACGAATACCTTTTTAGGGTTTTGTAGGAAACACCTCGAGCTCAGTCTTCGTTCGTTCTCGTGCTCGAAAATACATGAGAACACAATCGAGTATACTTTGTCGTCTTTTTGTACTCGTCATGGTAACACGAAAACAACAAAAATAATGGAGTATCCTTTAATCTCTTTTCACGCTCCATAAAAATGAAAATATTTCCAAGCGATCTTGTTCTTTTCATGCTCGTAAAAGTATTTGAAGAAAATGTTCAATGAGCGATAGTTTATCAATTTTTTAGTCTCGTCGAACTAATTTATGAAAAAGGAACTGGGAGAGTTCTCTTTAAGTGTTTTTTAGACTCTCAAAACATGAAAAACCCCTGAGTTTTCTATCTTTGGACTCGTTAAACAAACATCGAAATACCTTTATGGAACCAAACCACTCCTTCCTAGGGTTCGCTAAACATACTCTGAAGGAATCATCCGAAGGATGAGCTTACATCAACAAGCATATGTTATCCTCCTCAATCTTGTGTAAAAATAAAGAGGTACTCGCCAGAAATGGTGGGGGAAATTTTGGGAAAGGGATGTGCTTTGGTATTTGTATTAGTGGCAGTAAGTGTCACTCTTGAACATGACACCCCTTGTTCGTCATTTGAATCCGGGTTGGGAAATCCATTTGTCTCTCGTCTGACTTGCTACAAGGTCATATCTTGGGTCGTCTTTGAGTCAATGCTGCCAAGACCATTGTCGTGTCCTCCATATGTTCAAGAGAATTCCAAACAATCCCTCCATTGAGTTGGCCATCTGCAGTTGTCAATTCTTACCATGTCGGCCTTCCCTGTGTCAATTTCAAATCATATTCATACTTTGACTTACCCTAAAATCTATTACTTATTTTGTGTCATTGATGGGGGATACATCAAGGCCCTCCTGTGACGAGTCTTTTTTCATCAACTCCAATTCATTATCTAGGAATAATACTTAGAAATCATTTAGTACCTTAGAACCTGCATGCCTCAATGGTAGGTCTCTTCACTTTCGACAGTGGATTCACATCATTGGTCCTTGATCGAGAGATTTCACCAAGTGTTCGACTTCAACTCCTTTATTCACATTCATTCATATTGTACTTAGGTACCTTGGGATTCATTGACATCAATGGTAATTTCCCTCGCACTTGTTAACAATTTTCATCAATGACTGGTAATCAAGTGATTTCTAACATGTTCGACTTCGACACCTATAATCACATGGTTAGATTCGTACTTTTAGATGATGGGATTGAAGACCCTGGGTCTCATATTTTTTGGTCCAAGTTGCGATGGAGTATTTATGATTTGTATTGACACATAGATCCACTTTGTATGTCGCATGGATATGTCCTAATCTGAGTCTTCTAATACATAGATCCACAGTGTATTCTTGGTGGCTATGTAGAATTTTGATGACATGGATCCACGGTGTATGATTGGTGGCCATGGCCTACATTTGTGATTTCATTCATTTGTATTCTGAGCATGAGAATGCCTACCTTAGAACTGGTATTATATTCTGCAGATGCTTGATTGTTTGTAGGTTTCCGATTAGGTGTGATCCATGTTTCTGACACACACATGCATTTTACAAAGTATTTCAGTTGTCACGAGTTCCAGCCTCATACTTTGGGGGGCATTCTGTTACACATTATTTTGGTCACTCTGGTGTTATGTTTTCAGGCTCTCATAAGGACCTTTTGCCTGAGAAAAGTGACTGTTTTCTTCTTCTACAAAACATATTTTTAAGATGAGTTTGCAGGCTTCATATATTGTAGGGTGCGAAAAACCCTAATTCTTGCAGGCTACTCTATACTTAGATTGCAAGGGGTTCATAGTTTCTCTATAGGTAGGGTGTGAACCTGCTTCAAAGCTTAAAAGGAAGAAGAGGTTATGAAGGTTCTAGAAGAGAATATTCTAGAAAATGAGTTGGCATTCGCATGGTTGGCATCCTACTGACTTCTTAGATTTAGTGGGATCATCCTCATCTCTTTAACCATCTCTCCTTCTCCTATATAATGAAAGGTTTATCAAGGAATAGGTTAAGGAAGATTGAATAAAGAATTGATGAAAGAATAGGTTCAGAATTGTGTGAGGAATCCTATTTGAATTGGTGGTTGAGGCCTCCATTTGTCCATCAAGCCATAGTGGATCTTCTTCATGCAAGTTTGGAGCAAGTGTGTGTGTTGGAACAAAGGACCATCGAAAGGAAGCTTGCAACATCAAGGCAATTTGGTTGTATCTTCTACTTTCATTTAATATAATACAATGGCATGTCCCTTTCCCATAAAATCACTTTTATTTTAATACATGACTCCTTGATCACATGCTTAGGTATTCATTAAATTTATTATTGTTGCTTTCACCTTGGTCGATTTGTGTCATTGTAGATATGATATCACAAGGCTACGAAAGTGAATTAGGGAAAACAGAGACATAAGGAAGCGATATCTAAAGGTATGTCACTTATTCCTTATTCAATGACAAATTCAATGATTGTAACTTAGGGAAAGCGTCATGTCCTATCCTTTTTTGTTCTAGATCTAGGTGGATCTAGGGAGATTTGTTAGTGTCCGCATATACTGATTTATCCAACAACAGAAGGCTAAAAAAATTTCACAACCTAAGCCAAATTTTCCTAGTGTTATCAGACTAATTAGTAAGTGTAGACACAAACAAATCTCCCTAACTTCCAGAAGAAACTAGAACAACGCATAACAAAATACACACTTTTCCTTAAACTTCATTATCATATGAACTAGTTTAGTGAGGTACAAGCGGCATACCTTTTAAACGACGCTTGATCCTCGCTAGTGCCATCCTTGTGGCTCCTTCCTTGAGTTTGTAGAATAATAATCCTATCTAAGAATCACAAACCAACAAAGAGGGAAAACAAAGATATATTTATTCTAATGAAGTCTATGTATATGATGAAGGAATTATACAATAGAAGACAAGATGCTTATATAGGGAAGAAATGCATTACTGTATTAAATGAATGGAAAGTGGAGAATACAACCCATGCCTTGATGTTGAAAGGTCCCCTTTCAATGGCTCTTTGATTCAACACACACACCTTTTCTCTAATTCATTGAATGAAGAGGATTCACAATCTGACTTGAAGAACTAAAGAAAAGCTCTCAAGCATAATCTAAAGTAGAACTCTCCATGAAAATCTTAGCCTATTCAACCTTAGAATTTTCCATGAGAGATCCCTCTTTATATAGTTTGAAAGAGAGATGGATGAGGATATTAATATGATCCCACCAAATTAGAGAAGCGGGTAAGATCCAAATCGATCGGAGGCCACCTCATCTTCTAGAAGATTCCCTTCTAGAACATTCATGAATTTTGACTTTTCCTATGCTTTAAGAATCACCGCACCCTATGCACAAGTAGCATGTGACGACATCACAGTCCAGGTTTAGGGTAGAGTGTGATGATTAAGAATCATCACAACCCATTCATATGGTAGGGTGCGACAACCTTCCTTGATATGGTTTTTGATAGAGGAAAGAAAATCACTTTTATCATGGAGAAAGTCTTGTTTTAATATTTTCAGGGAACATTAACACATGTTGTCAGGTGATCACTGAAGTGACCAAAATAATGTGTAAAAGAATGCCACCCAAAGTATGAAGCTACAACTCATGACAAATGAAATACTTTCTGTGAGTGCATCGATCGAGAACCAACAAACAATCAAGCATATGCATAATAATATACCATTTCTAAGGTAGGCATTCCCATGCTCAGACTACAAGTGTCTCTAATCATAAGTTTCAAGTGATTCATGGCCACTAAACATACACTATGGATCCATGTCATCATGATTCGGCATAGCCACCAGGAATACACTGTGGATCTATGCTCTAAAAGAATTCAAATGTGAACATAGCCACGATTCATACACAGTGGATCTATGTGGCAATACAAATTCATGAATACTCTATCGCAACCTGGACCAAAATGATAAGATCCAAGGTCTTCATTTCCATCGTCTCTAAGTATGAATATAGCCATGTGAGTATAGGTATTGAAGTTAAACATGGTAGAAACCACTTGATTATCGGTCATTAATGAAAATCGTCAACAAGTGCGAGGGGAATCACCATTAATGTCAATGACTCCCAAGGTACCCTAGTATAATCTAACGAATGTGAATAAATGAGTTGAAGTCAAAAATTCAATGTAATCTTCCAATCAAGGGACAATGATGTGAACCCACTGTTGAAAGTGAAGAAACCTACCATTGAGGCATTCAGGATCTAAGGTACTAAATGATTTCTAAATCTTGTTCCTGGATAATGAGTTGAATTCGACAAAAAAATACTTGTCATAGGAGGGCCTTGATGTATCCCCCATCAATGACATGAAATATGTAATAGATTTGAAGTAGATCAGAGTATGAAGTGATTCAGTACTAACTCAGGGAAGGTCAACATGGTAGAAAATTTACCTGCAGATGGCCGACTCGATAGAAGGCTTTTTTAGGTTGGACTTCTCTTGAGCATATGGATGACACAACCATTGTATTGGCATAATTGACTAAAGGAGGATCCAACATATGAACTTGTGGATCATCAAATGAGAGACAAATAGATTTCCCAACCCAGATACAATGATGAAGGGGGGTGTCATGTTCAAGAGTGACTATTACTGCCACTAACACAAATACAAAGACACATTTCTTTCCCAATTTCCCCCCACCATTTATGGCGAGTACCTCTTTATTTTTACGCAAACTTGAGGACGATAACATATGCTTGTATATATAATCTCATCCTTCGAATGATTCCCTCATAATATGTTTCAATAACCCTAATAAGGAGTGGTTCGATCCCATATGGGTCTTTCGATGTTTATTTAATGAGTCCAAGGAAAGAAAACTCAGGGGTTTTTCAATTTTAGAGAGTCTGAAAAACACTTAAAGAGAACTCCATCAGGTCCTTTTTCATAATTTAGTCTGATGAGAAAAAAAAAGAGATAACCTACCGCTCATCAGATGTTTTCTTCAAATACTTTTACGAGCGTGAAAAGAACAAGGTTGCTCGAGCATCTTTTCATGTTTAGGGAGCTTGAAAAGAGCTTAAATGATACTACATAGGTTTCATTTTTCATATTGCCAATACGAGTTCGAAAAAATGACAAAAGAATAATTGATTACATTCTCATGGTTTCATGAGAGTGAGAAAGAATTAAGACTCTTCTCAAAGTTTTTCCTGAAAAACTCTAAAAGGATCTGTACATGCGAAAAAATATACAAAAATAAACCAAAAAGGGGTGGAACCTAGTTCCAACATCTCATCTATAGACTTTTTAATCTGGAAAATTCAACACTTGCCAAGTTGTTAAGACTTTAGTGCATGAATAAATATAAAAATAATATAATTTTGCAAATAAAAAGTGATAAAAGTCAATAAAATAGGCCAAAAACACCATTTTACCATTTCATTTGCAAGTTTACCCAAATATTGCTCCAAATCCCCTTTTCACCCCAAATTTCAACTATCGATTGTAGAGCGTATGGTGGATCATTTCACGAATCATCTTCATCAAAAAGGTAATCTCCTTCTCCTTCATGTTTTCATGGTTTTAAAATTGATTTTTACTGGTCAAATTTATGTGTTGGGTCAATTTTTTGGGGACTACTTACGTGTTGAGGTCATCGTAAGTGCCCTATATCGTGAAATCTGATGATCTAGGATGGTTGTAGGTGACCCTATAGGCAGGGTACGATGAAGTCGCACTGTGCAAATGCGCAACCCTGCGACGACCACAACCAAAATTTAAAAAAAAGATAAACCTAACTAGAAAAAAACCCCAGGAAAGAATTGTATGTTTCTAATATCATATTATTGTTCCTTGGCAGACTTTACTTGGTCAAGATGTTGGAGTGGCATGAGCGAGAGCATGAAGAAGAATATTACTTCACTGGGAATGACTCGGGGATAGTTAAGGCTCTAAGGCAGTGTGGGTTACTAAAATGCTTTAGGATTCAGGGAATGAGAGCCCAATTGAGACTATTAGAGTACTTGGTTCACATGTGGGATGTGAACAAGAAAGCATTTCATGTGGGTTTCCACACACTCACAATAGATATATAGGATATCTATTTCCTGACAGGGCTATCTCGTTGTGATTCACAGGTGTCACTTACAAGAAGCAGGGGTGGAGGTGAGCCTATGGATTACTATGTCCACCATCATTATGTGCTAGATACTGAGAAACACAATGACAAAGTATCTATCAGGGGTGTCTGAGATTTTCCTTTAAACTATTACTCACATTGCACGGAGTGCAGCTCCCCATATGGATTTGCAGATCCATTTTTAGTATGTAATAGAATGCATGGAGCCTAGGGCATTCAACTAGTGTGAGGGGGTCCTAAAAAGCATGAAGAAACAACTTATCAAGTGTCGAAATGGTCAGTTAAATAAATTTGGATATGGGTCCATTTTGGTGTCCTTATTTCTGGAGAGGGTTCTTTTCCTACATATGAAAGTGGAGTGGGGTATACCCTCTCCACAAGATCTATGAATGAGAAGGTGGGTAGGTCTTATGGCTCGACATGGAAGTGTTCCCATCTTCATGTATGACGATGTCTTATTCCAATGGTTGAGGAATCAACTGCTCATGGTGGAATATTATGCATATGTCGGGGTATATTTCCATGGAGATCCAGATATAGCTCTTCCTGATGGGTCATAGTGGGGGGACACAGGTAAGAAGGAAATTTTTTTTATATAATGTTTTTGTTATTTTAATGATATAAAATGTTTTTTGCGTTATTTATCTGATGACTAATCGAGTGATCTCATCAATCCAGATGTGGGGCCTTATTGTCTGTCGGGATCATCTCCCATCCATAGGCATAGAGAGAGAGGTGTTGTAGCAAGAGTGTCTGCCAGAGACCTTGAGGCTATAGAAAAAAACCTGGAGGGACTGACCATGCATGTCCCTAACGCTATTGTGGATGAGCTCCCTAGGCACTACCAACGCCACATAGTGGGTGTATCCACATTTATCGGTCGACTGCTCCGTAGAGTAGCATGGGAAGTCACTTTTTATAGCAAGAAACATCCTTTATTCTTTTTGTACATGAATCTGTGTGCTTCACATTTTTGATATTTTGTTCTTTGGACAAACACGTTTTGTAAACTTTTATCGTTTATAAATATAAAGTTTCTACCATCTTACTTGTTTTTGTAAAAGGTGTGATTGGATTTATAAATGTCTCAAATGTCTGTCTAACACATAATTAGCCAATGCATCTGTCAATATATTTAGACATCTAGGAATGTGTTGATACTCAATGTAATCAAAATGTCATTCCAAGAGGCGAATTCGTAAATATACCCATAACAAAGTAGGACTTCAGATGGAATAAACATTACTCAACTATAGTATTACTAACTGTGAATCAAGGCATACAATAAGATGACAGATTCCAAGTGAAATGATGTCAGTTAACAACTCGATAATTGCATTGTATTCCACGATATTATTAGTAGCACGACCAAGGAAAACACCATGTAGACTGATCAATTCATTCGTAGGTGCATAGATTTCCCAAGTAGAAGATGCTAAGTTTTGAGTACCGTGACTATCACCATCAGCGAAGCTGATATAGGGCAGTGAAAACACTGACATATGGAAACCAAGAACAATGCAAGGTAAGAATCCAAAAGGTGGAAGCAAAAATGAAAAAGCACACAAGAGTATGATACACTAAAAATACACAACACTCATGCAAAAATGATTTTAAGCATAGTACTTCTTCAAGTAAAGCCCATTTGTGGGTTCACTCAAAGAAATTCCATCATAATCTACAAGCTCATAAGCCCTTGGCTCCAACAATCATTTCACAATATAAGGACCCCACCACATGGGCTCAAATTTACCAGCCCCTAGTAAGTCATGATCTTGTTTGTAAAGAAGAACTAGATCACCTTCGAAAAATACATGTGGTTTGACATGCTTTTCATATTGGGATTTGACACGCTTTTTCTGAGCTTCAATGACAAAGGCAGCATCACAACAGGTTTCATCTAATTGCATGAAATATAAAAGACGTTCCTCTTCGACTAAGGTGTTAGGGAGAAGTTCGACAACTAGTTTCAAAGATGGAATTTCACATTCAATTGGAAAAATTGCTTCAATACCGTATACCAACTGGAAAGGTGTGAACACCATGGAAGACTTAACGAATTTCCGATAGGCCCACAATGTTGAGAACAACATCATGTGCCAATTTGACTTGTGAATTCCTACCATTCATCAAAGCATATTAGTGAGAACTTTGTTGATCGCTTCAACCTGGCCATTGGCCTATGGATAATAGGGGGTTGAGTTTTCATGTCGAAGACCCAAATTCTCAATAAGTTCAGACATCATGAAGCTGAAAAAATGACTACCATGATTAGTGATGATGGCTTGAGGGACACCAAATCTAGTAACAATATGATTGAATATGAATACCGCTGTAGTTTTCCCGATATTATCAAATGTAGGCATTTCCTCAGCCCACTTAGTGAAATAATCCACAACTACAATAATGTATCCATGCCCCCTGGCCAAGTGAGGGTTACATAATACATGTCATGAAGTCAATACCCCATTTATCGAATGGACCGACATAAACTACAGGGTGAAGAGGAGTAGGGTGAGATCATATCTTATTGTTGTAGGTTTGACAAGCATGGAATTTTTGGATGGCAGTAATGCAATCCTTAAACAATGACATCCATAAATAACCAAATCGTAAGATATTTTGGGCAATGGAATACCCAGACATATGACCTCCACATGCTCCAGAGTGACATTCATTCAAAGATTTTTCAGCTTCATCGTAGGTGAGACATCGTCGAAATATGGAATCAATACCATGGCGGTAAATGGTATCACCATGGATAATGTATTGATGGGATTGATACCAAATATGACGATGATCTATACTAGAAATACCAGGCCAAAAATTTTGGGTCTAGAGATAGATGATAATATCTTCATACCATATATCATCGGAACTGATCAAAAAGAGAGATTTGTCAGGTAAGGAATCCTCTGCCACATTTTTTGTTTCAGTAGAGGGAAGGTCACATATCAATTTGACAAAAACCAAAGACTTCTTTGACCTAGCACATTCAAACTCCAAATCAAAATCCTGGAGAATAACTATCAATTTAGAGTACTTGCCCCTAGTAATTGTCGAGTAAGGATGTGTTGCATGGGGTTGCAATCGGAAATGACTATGGTTCTGTGTAATAAGATGTAGTGACAAAAACATTGAAAAACTTGAACAACTTCCAAGGCCAGTTTATCCACATGTAAATATTTGGTTTCGGTAGTTGTGAGACTCCGACTCAAATAGTATATAATGTGTTCATCGTGTGAATCATCCTCTTGGACTAGAACCATAGAAATGGTAGAGTCTGAAGTAGCTAAGTACAAGAAATAATATCGACTATAATAAGGTGGAAACATTAGTGGTGTATGGTTTAAGGCAAGTTTCAAAGCTTCAAAGGCTTTTTTGGTAGTTTCATCCCATACAAAATCGTAACCTTTCTTGAGAAGCCGAGTAAATCCTTTCATTAATTTAGCATAGTTGGGAATGAATCAACGTAAAAAGTTTGTCTTCCCTTGCAAACTTCGGAGTTGGTGTAGTGTGGAAGGAGGAGGTAAATTGAGAATAGCCTCAACCTTCAAGAGGTCTACCCTAATCCCATGTATAACACATTTGTGTGGATTCAAACGTATGCGATAATAATGACAGCGTAGGAAAATGGCCCATATATATGACAGGTGATCTTGACAATGCATAGAATGTGTCGATATATAGTCTAGATACGGTTGTACAATGTGCTTAATGTTGTGAAAAGCATAAGACATAACACGCTGAAAAGTCGCACCAGCATTTTTTAGACCAAAAGGTAGTTTCCGGTATGTGATGGTTCCCCAAGGGAAAATAAAAGCAGTCTTATGTTGATCCGTAGGAAAAATATTGATTTAATTATAGCTGGAGAAATTGTACATCAAGGAGAAGATTTCACTCCCAACATAATCGTCAACAATCTGGTCAATGAAAGGGGTTGGATAATTGTATTTGGGACAAGCTTTGTTTATATCCCTATAATCTACACAAACACATATTGTGCCTTGTTTTTTGTTAACCAGAACAAGATTGGACACCCAATCGGTCAAAGCCACATGATAGACAAAGCCAACTTTAAGAATTTTTTCAACTTCAAGCTTAGTAGAAGAAACTTTACGTGTATGTATTGGGGGAAGTCTCTGTTGAACATGTTTAGCATCCAGGTAAGTCTTAATCTCATTCACAATAATATCAGGATCAATACCATGCATTTCCTCATAACTCCAGGAAAAAATGTCACATAATTCTTGGAAAAGGGCTTTATAAGTGCAAACCTCATCAGTAGAACATGAGGCATGGATATGAAAATTTTCCAAGACTCCAGGTTTAATCGATATGTCAAGAGGAATGGTAGGTGAAATATTTCTCAAGTTCCCTTCATACAAAACATCGTGTGTTGACTCGGAATGAAATAAATAACAAAAATTATAGACAGAGTCAAAATCCATTGGTAACTCTCTATGGTCTCATGTTCTAGGAAGAGAATAGAAAGATGATGCCCATTGTCCCATGGAGTATCTTCCATAGACATGATCGTCATGATCATCTCATCAATAGGAAAGATCATGTGGAACAGATCAGGATATGTATCACCAAGAGAAGGAGGATAAGGAGTTTCTAATTAAATAGCTTGATAAGTTGATTCCACCAGACTTAAAGGCATTCGGTCTCTGTAACGAAGAAAGTCACCATAGCTAGGTACTATCCATGGGTCATAAGACTCAGGGGTTTCATGAACATAAGTTGATATCATGTTAATCAAGGTGACAAAAGGAGGAGTAATATCAGGTGGCGGAATAGGAAATGTACCCATCAAGGTTGAATATTTTAAAATACCCACACCGACATTCTCATAACCCGTAGGTGTTTTCGAAATAAAAGGTACGTTGCTAGTACGTGAATCAGAATTAAAGAAGTCCAGTTTATCAATGGTAATGAATTTTCCTTGACGTGGGAAATGTAACACACAGAAAAGAGTAGAAACAACTACGCACATGGAATCAATCCAGCTACGACCAAGTAGAAGGTTGTAATCAAGAGATGCATCAAAGACCTCAACCTCAACATTAACCGCCTTACCTTCTTACATAATAGACAACAAAGGAAGAACACCATAAGGTTTAAACCCTGTACGATTAAAAGATTTAAGAGTATTGTGTGACTCAGTAAGGGTAGGAGAGCCAATAACTTTCCAACAAGTGACAGATATGACACAAGTTGAGGCTCCTTCATCAATAATGGTTCCACATATATTCTTATTTTCCACAACAACTTAGATCTGAAACGCTAATTGAGGAGGAATCCTTGGAATATGATATTCCAAGTCAAATATTATTAAATTAGTATCGGTAGGATAAATTCCACCAATATCCTTTAGCAATGCCTTTCGTTGAGTAGGACAAATTTGAAGGACTTTGAGAGTCGACATCGCACGGGGTACTTATGCAAGGTCTTATACAATACTGTAGTTATGGGCATCACATGCGTGAGAATTAAATGAGGAATTTCAAGCAACACCCTTGGGAGGAGGATGAAGAATTGTATCTAGGACCAGTTGTTCGAGATGAAGAGGATCATTTGGAGGTGAAGTTGGTGGAGGAGGTTGAGCCAATAGAGGTGGTAAATCATCAACTTTCTCTTTCGAAGGAGAATAATCTTTGGCTTGAGTTGTGACTACAACTTCGTTCTTCTTGGAGTCACCAGTACACATAAGGATATAAGATGTGGTAGAGGGAGAAGGTTGGTCATGAATGACCAATTGGGCCTGCTTCTGAGAAGGAAACAATTGTGACAAGACGACGGGTTTAGGAGGTGTCCTAGTCCCTTGCAGGAACTTAGTAACCTTATCACGTCCTGGAAAATATTTTGTATAATGATCCTCACCACAGATAAGGAAAGGATAATGAGGTTTACATTTGTCCTTTTCATCAATAGGTTATGTTTTAGGTTTCTCAGATTGTTGATTGTTATTTTTGTCCTCCCTATTCCTACCCTTCCATTTCTTTTTATTTTGATTTTTACTACTAGGTGTAGATTGAACCAAATTAACTTTAGAGGTTTTACTGGGGGAAGGAGTTGGATTAGGAGTATTGTGTACATTAGAGGTAGTAGACTTAGGATTGGTATGATTGGCATGTTTAGATTGAGTCTCAGCATGAAAAGTGCCAATCACGCCATCAACAACATAAGAAGCTACTGGAGGTGTTGGGGTAGGATTTGTAGAAGGACGAGGATCATTAGGGATAAAGTCATATAGTGTGTCTGTTTGTGAATAAATGAGATATAGATATTGAGCATGACTAATTGCCTGCTCTTCAGTGACGACACCACCCATGGAAACATCACAGGCTATAGGAACAATGAGTGATTTGGTAAGCCTCTCAACCAACAGTTGATCAGGAAGGGGAACTTTGATTAAGCGTCTTATCCTCCTCCACTCATGGATATGATCAGAAATATGAGTGGAAGAGGATTGTTTAAATGCACTCAAAATTTCAGTTCATGTCTCATATAGAATTGGAAATTGGTAATGCATTAATAAATCCATGGCTAGGGCATTGAAGTCATTAAAGAATCCTCATGGTAACTCAATATACCATTTGCCTGCGAAACCCGTAAGAGGTCATTGGAAAATTCGTAATCTTATAGAGTCATCCATCAATGAGTTGGACGAACACCAAAGATGGAATGTCATGACATGATTATTTGGGTCTTCTCTCGATCAACCATCAAACTTAGGAATTGTAGATGGTAATTTGGCCGGTATGAAGGGAAAATAAGGAGAATGCAAAATAGGATCATTCAAAATCCTAGATAAATCTGGTAAATCCAAAGTAGCAAGGAATGCAAACTATCTGTTCACTTGAGGAAATTGGTAGTTTTGAGGAGGTAGTCCTGTAGGTATACCAATAGGACCATAAGCAGTATGTAGATAGTTAGATAGTCATGAAAGATTCGATTTTGGATGATTTTGAGTCAAATATCCAATAGGGGTCAATTGATTAGGTAAGCTCCCTCGGAAAGGAGCAGTAGACTGAAAATTTTGACCTGAAGTAGGATTCATAGAACCTGGATACATTTTTTCGATAGTAGGGGGTACAAATGAATTAACTTGAGGATGTTGTCCCCCAGACGGTTGTTGATTCCCTTGGAAAGGAAGATTCTAAGGTTGAGACTATAATGCAGGCATAATTTTCCCATAAGCTGGGTTATGGCCTCCAAATTGAGGTTTCCTCCAAACTTGAGGTTGCCCCCCAACTTGAGGTTGTTCTCCAACAGGAATATGAAAACCATAAGAGAAAAAATGATTATTGCCTCTAAATTGATTGGATCTACTAGGGCTAGGATGATTATATCATCTAGGAAACAGTGGAGGAGGAACTTAAGCCCCCTCGAAGAGAACCTGGGTAGGTGTAGGAACAAAATGACTAGCAACGTTATACCCAGGAGGAAAAAAAATGATTAGACCCTTCGGATGGATTCTAGGTAGGAATAGAAATGGAAGTATTCAAAGCATTATACCCATGGGGTAGTGACAGATTTGATCTAAGCGTAAGTAGTGTTCCAATAGGATCTTTGGGTGAGAACCTCATTTACGACAGAAACATGTGTATATTGTGGGACCATGGTAGAGCTAGTGATCTAGAGAGGGAGAATTGAGTGAGAACCAACCAACAATTGGTCTGAAATTGTGATGAAATTATTGGTTGTGCCAGCAAAATGATCTAAAGGTACCGTATAAGTAGTAGAAGTCACAGGCGTTTTTGATTCCATAGGTTGATTAAGACTCATTCCTAGTTTATAAAAAATATCGTGTCCCGAAGATGTCCTCCAAAAACAATGGATAGATATAGAGATAGGATTAAAAATTATAGCAGTATGAACCGGGGTTCTAAATGAATCACTTTGAAAAAGCAGATTGTCTACACTAGACTTTGTGTGAGATCTAGTAGGTACTTCAATATATTCATAAACAACAAGGTCTCCCGATGAATTTATCTGGAGAAAATGTGGATCTTGTGCAACACTCAATAATAGATCTATGAGAAGTATTGACTCCTCCAAGGGAGTAGAACTTCCAATTTCAGAGGCTACATCGTTATTGACTGCTCCTTCAAGAGAGCCCTCTAGTGAGTTAGGAAGCAAAGGAATGTAATCTTCTAGATCTTCTAGAGGTATCCCTTGCATCCTTCATGAACGGTGAGAGTCGATGTTGGCCGCACCAAATAAAGAACTAAACAAATCTATGGCCAACTAGAGAAAAATACAACACTCACTAATAAAATCTAGAAAACAAACCAAGCAAACAAACCTTCTTGTTTTGAAGTCACTAGTTGGTGATGAAATCCAACGTTGTGAAATCAAGAAAAGAAGGGTCTGGGATAAAGCGGGTGGAAAACTTACATTGACAACTTGCTTAAAGAACTTACACCTTGGTGAAATATCCCACACATAATCGTGGTTATACCCTCCAAGGAGCCTGAGTGACTTTGGCCAACGTCGATTCTAGGTACCATGAAGACTTGCCCCTCCACTGTCACCTCGTGTAAAGACCCTAAAGAGATAGCCTACTAAGGTTACAAATTATGGCAATGATGCTTGGGGAGACAGTCGATAATCTGATCCACGTGCAAAGGCAGGGAATCTAGCTCAAAATAAACTTGAGAAGGTTCCCACAAGATTTTCTTCTCAAGTGACCCGCAATAATATGCACAATCTCTACACTAAGAATGAAAAATCAGGGTGAGTAACTCTGCCAGTCTTAATGTGACCTCATGATTGACCCTTGTGTTAGAAGGGCTTCCCAGGACAAAATGTAGCAATTGGATTTGAACTCTCCCTATCACAAGATACTATTGTGTGTTTTGATTCTTTGGAGAGTGTTCCTTACAACCTATTCCAAAGAGCTATCCTAGCTAATGTTGGTGAAGAGAATTTCTAGAAAAAAAAAGTTTCTAATAAATTTTAAAATTATGTTGTATTTTAAAGGCTGTTGCTGGGAAACATAAATGAAACTGATGATATATGTGACCTTGACCCAATAAAATGAAAGAAGAGATGATTATGCAATATTTTAATTTGATGAAATTTAATTACAGTAGAGAGAACTTATCTCTTTTTGAAATACAAAAGCTACAAAACACAATTTCTCAATTTTTGAATGAAAAAGATTCCAAACAATCAAATGCTATAAAATTTTCCAATTTCCTCATTTAACAAATACTTTGAATGCAATAATTTTTTCGTAAAAGATGACTAAAATGAAGGATGACTTCAGTTGTTTCTTTCTTAAATCATATCAGAGATGTAATGAAGAAAATAAAGCGTAATGCAAGAAAAGTAACACATTCTCAACACTATTCCCAAATCAAACCTATAATGTAGACAAAAGTGAAATGATAAGAAAACTTTTTTTCAAATACAAAACAAAAATTGTCTCTCAATCAATAAACAATCCATAAAGTAATAACAATCCAAAACTTTAGATAAATCAAAGATCCTTTGTCAAAACTTGCAAAATTTACAAAGAAAAATTTCAATTGAAAATCAATTAAATGAAATCTTCGAACTTATAAATAAATAATTCACTAGTGTCAGAAGTTCATCCCAGGCAGTTGAGGCAAAACTGGGTAGAAAAAAGAAAAATTGACTATCTTCAACAATTCCTACAGGAATCGTCACGGGTTGCAGTGGATCATAGTGTGACGATCTAGGGTCATTGCATGTTGCCAACAAGGTATAGTGTGACATCATCATACTAGTATGCACCAATAGAGTGCGACGTCACAAGATCTTCGTGGTCTGTCTATAGAGTACAGTGTGATGATATCTGAAACTAAAGGAAAATGGGAAGAAAGACACAAATTCTCACTGAACTTTCAGACCCAAGGAGTCCAGATGGATCACCCACAGACTCAGAGAATGCCTTTGACCAAAAGAAGGTAGGCTAAAAGTTAATAAGAGGCAAAAAACCAAAAGAAAGTTGTATCCCCAGTATGGTCTCCAATTTTGTTATCGGACTAATCGGTAAGTGCAGACACAAACAAATCTCCTGTAAGGTAGCTAGAGAGGTAGTGGGGGGCCCCAGAGGACCCATAGTGATAATAATGGAGGTCATTCAATGTACGATGGACTAGGTCCACTATATTATTAAATAAGGCCCACTATGGTAGTTAGATATAATAAATGGGTAATTAGATATACTAAATGTAAGAGGACTTCTTAGAAGGTTCTATTTCTAGAAGATTCCTCCTCTAGAATGTTCTTAGGTGATGGTAGCATTATATAAAGGGATTCAAGCAATGTAATGAGACATGAAGAGAAGTATTGTATTTGGAGCGGTAGCTCAATAGGAGGATACCCCCTCGAAGAGGCAAGTGAACAGGAGAGGATCCCTTCCATAATAAGATCCATTGTATGGTGTTGCCCTACCTCAAGGGTTTGATGGTAATAAAGGAGATTTTGCATATTTTTCTTGTATATATGTTGTGGTGCTTTTGTATTCAGTATTGGGTTCTTAACATCTCCCTAACTTCCACAAGAAACTAGAAAAAACTAGAACAAAATACACACTTTGCCCTAAAATTCATTATCATATGAACTAGTTTAGTGAGGTACAAGTGACATACCTTTTAAACGATGCTTGATCCTCACTAGTGTCGTCCTTGTGGCTCCTTGCTTGAGTTTGTAGAATAGAAAGCATGTCTAAGAATCACAAACCAACAAAGAGGGAAAACAAATATATATGTATTCTAATGAAGTCTATGTATATGATAAAGGAATTATACAATAGAAAACGAGATGCTTATATAGGGAAGAAATGCATTACTATATTAAATGAATGGAAAGTGGAGAATACAACACATGCCTTGATGTTGAAAGGTCCCCTTTCAATGGATATTTGCTTCAACACACACACCTTTGCTCCAATTCCTTGAATGAAAAGGATTCACAATCTGACTTGAAGAACAAAAGCAAAGCTCTCAAGCATAATCTGAGGTAGAACCTTCCATGCAAATCTTAGCCTATTCAACCTTATCCCTTTCCATGAGAGATCCCTATTTATATAGTGTGAAAGAGAGATGGATGAGGAGATTAAGATGATCCCATCAAATCAAAGAAGCGAGTAAGATCCAAACCTATTGGAGGCCACCTCATCTTCTAGAAGATTCCCTTCTAGAACATTCGTGAATTTTGACTTTTCCTATGCTTTAAGCATCATCACACCCTATGCACAAGAAGCATGTGACAACGTCGCAGTACAGGTTTAGGGCAGAGTGTGACGATCAAACATCATCGCACCCCATGCATATGGCAAGGTGAAATGACCTTCCTTGATATGGTTTTTGACAGAGGAAAGAAAATCAATTTTTTCATGGAGAAAGTCTTCTTTTAATATTTTCAGGGAACATTAACACATGTTGTCAGGTGATCAGTGAGGTGACCAAAATAATGTGTAACACTAGGCATTGTACTGTTCCATTTGAGTGGTAATAAATATGGATGGATGTTTATATGTTTATTAACGTGTTGTTGGCAGCCAATTCAATTTTTTCAATTGCCCTAAAAAGATGCCTACACCTATGTCTCTTGAACTCCAAACTTTTGTCGCATTTTGCAAACAGACGGTATTTTCATTTCAAGCGACATTTGCAAATTGATTTCGATTTAGTTTTCACGACTGAAAGCGTGAAAACTCCTCCATCGTTATTTGGACTGTCATGATCTGCTTATTTGATATCCTGATTGGTACTTACCTTTGGTCTGCTAT
The DNA here is from genome assembly GCA_900067695.1 of Picea abies. Classification (NCBI taxonomy): domain Eukaryota; kingdom Viridiplantae; phylum Streptophyta; class Pinopsida; order Pinales; family Pinaceae; genus Picea; species Picea abies. The sequence goes on from CBVK0100154425.1 coordinate 24,327, forward strand.
TAAATGGCTGGAATGATTTTCAAACTATGTCCATTTACTTTGATTGCGCAACTTGATTTCTTTGGTAAGGCATTGAACATACTAAGTTATGGGTTATATTTGATTTCATAAGGGTCATGGTTGATCTGGTTTTATATAATATGATCCTTACTATCATAACTTCTTAACTTATCGATTTAATAAAGTCATTGGTTGCAATGTTTATAAACTTTGATTATGCTAAAAAATGCATGGGTCATATATCAGTTTGATTTCATATTTGAATGGCAATATTTTACACCTGGCGCATTGGTGAAACTTTTGGATTTCATGTTGGATTGAACTATACACTTGGCGCATTAATTTAACATATGGTTTTTGTTATACATTTGATTAATGGCATGTTGATATGGTTATTCACCAATTTGGGTTGGCCGATTAATATGTTTTAAACGTTATGATTATTGATGGAACAGCTCTGTACTCAACCATTAATACACTGCATGGCGGTGGTAATCCCACCACCTTCATACGCATTACATTGATTCATTCCCCTTTGAGCATTTGCAACTGTTAAGCCCTATCGATTTTTGCTCCTGCATTTTGTATTGTTCGATTCAAACCCTACTATGCATACAAGGCATGGCTCCAGTCGTAAGGGCCGAGCCCAATGGTTGCCAAGAATTGTTGATGTTCGATGGCACTTACAACGACCTGGAGAAGTTTAGATGGCTCCCGTTCATAAGAAAATTCAATGGTTATAACCCTAGCATGGCTCGACAATTTGCGTTAACCTTCGATGGCTGCTGAGCCAAGGTTGGGGATGTGCAACTTGAAATTAATGAGCATTTTCTTAGCTCGGCAACCAGTCTTCCTGCTACAGGACAGAAGTGGTCTAAAAATTGTAAATTGGAAGATGTCCCGTGGATGTTGCTTTTCCAATCTCGAATGGTGAACTCCTGCGACAAAGGATGGCCTAAAAATATGTTAAAACAACGATGGCATGACCTACTAATGATAATCAAGAAATTCATTACTTGTGAGGGTAGGTACGGGTTTGTTTTCTTGTTTCACCTTCGTCTATTGATGGTTTTTATGGGTTTTGAACTCAATGTGCCTCACTACCTTCATAGAAGTCTGTTTAAGATGGCGAAGAGGTACAAGCGCAGCCAGGCCGATACCAGCCTCTTCCATTTTGGGTTGATTAAAATGATTGTGGTTTATGAATTGGGGTTACGTCATGATAGTTGGGTTTATTTTCTCAGTCGTAATGGTTTTGAGGACTCAAGTCCACCACAGGTTGATAAACCTATGGTGAGAGAAAGCAAGCTTACCCCCCTTGTGCCTTACAATGTTTTTCTACCCAAACCTCTACCTGATTCACCTATGAACTTGCCCATGTCTGTGACCAAACAGGTCTAAATTGCTAAGCCCACAGCCAAAAAGCCTAAAGCTAAATCTAATGCAAATTCTAAAGGTAAGAAAAATGCCCAGTTAATCTCTCGCATGGCGAGAAATAAACCGAAACCCTCTGTTAACCCTGAGCCTATCGTGGTCAACGAGGATTCCAACTCAGAGATTGAATGATTCCTTGCAGCTGAGTATCCCTACTCAAAAGGTCTGTGTGACAAACCTCCTTACGACTTTGTCAGAAACTTACCACCTTGTTTGCGGGATGATCCCAATTTCCCTGGCATTGAAATGCCTCGTGAAACCCTCGGTGACTCGTCGAAACCCTCTCCTGCTCAACCAGATGTTTCACCATGTGATCAGTGTGGCTTATGGTTGGAAAGATACTACCTATATGTGCCTATGTTCCAATCCAGAATTCATGCTCTGGAAGATCAGGTGGCAAAACTCACCAGTCAGAATACGAAGATGCCATCTACTGATAAAAAGCAACGAACGACTGGTTCGATTTTGTTCAAAAATGTCGAGTCTGCTACAGCGGTTGTAAACTCGAAGATGGCATAGTCTGAACAGTCATACTGGTATGATTATCATTTGTTTATATGATGAATTCACAGCTCTGTTTATAGCGTTAATTTGAAATTGTTAATAAGCATGCATTATTGCATATAAGTTTGTTTTGATTAATCGAATTCTCGAATTAGCTTTGATTGGATTTGGTTTTGGTTCGATCAATCATAGGATAGATTCGATTTTTTTAATTTAGTTTCAATTGAATAATCGGTCTAAACACAGGTTTTTTTTGTTATTTAACTTTCAAACACAGTCAATATTTGTTTCGAATTGGTGATGTTCTAGATGATATGGTTGGCAATTACAGTTAACTGTTGCGATTTTATATCTTATGAACAATTTGAATATCATCCTGTTAAGGTGTAACCAATTTGCGAATAGATGTAATTCATAACTGTTGTATCCAACTACTTGATTCACTTGATATGGTTTGACCGTGTTCTCAGCTCGGTTCATATTGTAAGGAATATATTGTTCAAATTTAATTCGTTGGACGGAAATGATCATGCCTAAAATAGCGACTTGTTTCTATTTTTAACACAGTTACGATCTGCTCTGATTGTTACTCGGTCTATGATTATTACTCTTGTCAATGGTTACGATCACTATGTGATCCTGTCTGAAGACTGTGTAAACACTCACATTGTAACTGTCTTTCCATATTTGATTAGAACGACATGAGCTTTATGATATATTGTTACAGCTGTAACAAATCTTTCTATGTTCAATGATATCGATTATATTTATGTTGTGGCAAATCATATCTTATATGACTTGATTCAATGCTTAAATTTCGTTTGATACGAAACAGGCCTGTCAAGATTTGACCATGTTTTATGGTAACTGAAAACAGAGCATTCTTTACTCTGTTTCGATTGCATTCATTCTGATATTGGTTATTTTGAATGATAATTTCAATTGAATCATTAGTAATTCATTTTGATGATGAAAATAAAATTAAATTGGATTTGATTTCTTTTAATATTTTATTTGATTGCTATCTGATTCCATATGCTATTTTAGACTAGCTACAGAATCAGATGATTATGTAGCTAAGTCTGTAGAATCAAATTTTTATTGTTTTGTTGATGAAATACTTTTCTAACTTGTTATTTTTGATCTATTACAGATGAATTCAAATTGGAAGTGGATTGGATGAGCAGTTAGAGGATATTTCAAATATTTTACTTGCATTTTAATTTCCTAGTTTAGTTGATCTTGGGGATATTTTCCCAGATTATGTAAAACTATTTGGTATTATCCACAAGGAAGTTTTACCTTGTGGACAGACTTATAAATACTTATGATTTTTGTAATAATCATCATCCTCATTCGTGGGAGAACAAGGATATGAAGTTCTAATATAGACTGGAGCAGAATTGATGTTTTTTCATAGCTTTAGCTTCTCAATATATCAACTTTTTGTTTCATGTTTTGTATATCAATTTGTTTATGGTTTATGATTACTTTAGCTATCTAAATCAAATGCAAATGATATAATTTTGATCACTGTTATCCATATCTTGTCTCTTTCAAATAGATAAAAGATATAACAATTGTTAATTCATTTTGTGAATGATAGTTTTATCTTCTTCATAAATTGAATTTTTATATATAAGTTTTCTATATAACAAGTTTCCCTTATTGCAGGAATTTATAATCATAAGATTGTTATAATCTCTTTTATGTCTTGTTTGTACTGTAAAACACTTCAAGGAGCAACATAGCTGATCGTTTACGAAAAGCTTAAGGACTAAACAGTGTGAATTTCTTCCTCCAACCATCTTAAGAAGTCATCTTACACAGGGC
>CBVK0100154426.1:0-28079 GCA_900067695.1 Picea abies
GAGAAAGAAGGGACCCAAGTTCCCTTTCCTCTTTGTGCCTTTGGATTCCATCAACAGATCAGCTTATACATTGGTGATATTGGTCCATTTGTCTCTATTTTTCATTTTCTCATATGCTTTTAGTTTTTATTTGTTTTAGTTTAATTTTTGTTTATAACTTTGTTGTTTTTCTTTCTAACCTTTTACCTCACAGCTGTCATGCCTAGCAGAGCCCAACTGGGCATGTAAGCACTCTTAATTTGCTCACCTAGTGACAAATTGGGTGCAAACAAAGCCCAATAGTTGACAAAATGTGATATGTTGGTCGACTGCAAAAAGGAGCTAACTAAGCCAATTGAGTCAATTGATCCATGGGATAAGTTGATTGACAAAGGTAGTTAGATTAGTTGCAACTACCTACCACTATTATGTAAGGTACCATGGCTATTATATTAACAGAGAAGACAAACAATGCAGAAAATAACATCGAGATAACAACATAATACGAAAATACTGCAAAGATAACAACATAACAACAAATTATATGGAACCACAACACCAAAATTATACCTTTATTGATAGGAAAAAATGTTCACTTTCCTCTTCGAGAGGGAAACCTCCAGTAGAGAAGAGCTCTATTACAATAATTTTTCAATACAAAACTTCTTATACCCTTTACTCCTATTTATACTAAATCTATATATCCAAAAGAAAAATCTAGAGGAAGATCCTTCTAGAAGCAGAAGCTTCTATTAGGTCTTCTTACATTTGACTTATTCCTCCTTATTGCTAGGCCTTATTAATATTGACCTTTATTACATGAAAACATATTATTATACCCACTTGAGGGGTTAGGTAGGTTAGGTCCCTAACATGCCCTCCCCCTTAAAATCAACCTTGTCCTCAAGGCCCGAGATGAGGAAATTGTTGCAGAATGTTAGATGGATCCCAAGTGGAATTTGTTGGAGTTGTATCTTTCCACTATACTAACATGACGTTGATGCTGGTCAAAAACTGCTTGTGGTTGAAACTAGATGGATCCTTCTTCATCCAACTCGGGAAGACTGGTTTGAGTTTGACACTTAGTTCCAATCACCTTATTTAGGCCGAAGACATGAAAAATAGGATGGATCTTAGAAGGATTGGGAAAAACTAACTTATAGGACACCTATCCCACATTCTTGAGAACTGTGTAAGGACCATAAAATTTGGGTGCTAGTTTCTAACAATGTTCAACCTTGAGTGAAGTTTTCTTATTAGGTTGCAATCAAAGAAATACCTAGTCTCCTTCAACAAATTGACATTCTGAGTGACCTTGATTGACTTGTTTCTTCATGCGATTCTGATCCATGACCAAATTCTCTTTGAGGGTACAGATAATATCCTCTTGAACTGTAAGTGTTTGGTAAACTGCCTGGACCTTCAAGACACCTAGCATGTAGGAGAGAATACAAGATGGTTTTTGTCCATATACTTTTTCAAAAGGAGTCATGCGAGTAGTTGTATGGTAATAAGTGTTGTACCACCATTCAACTAATGGTAACCATTGAGTCCATCGATTTTTCCTATTAGAGGAAGAACACCTCAAATTAGTCTCCAAACATTTGTTGACAACTTTAGTTTGACCATCAGTCTAGGGATGATAGGAGGTGCTAAGATGCAATTGGGTGCCTTGTATCCTGAGTAGTTCTTGCCAAAAATTGTTGGTGAAAGTGGGATCTCGATCAGAAACAATAGAATGAGGCATGCCATGAAGCTTGAATACATGATCCATGAAAATTTGAGTCACAGTGGATGCAGTAAATGGGTGTTGAAGAGCACAAAAATTAACATACTTGGAAAGACGATCAAACACCACCATGATGAATGAGTTATTTCCTAATTTAGGTAATCCCAAAATAAAATACATAGATATTTCCCTCCAAATAGTGGGTGGAATCAGAAGCAGTTGGAGTGTCCCAGGAGATTTGATTATTTCACCCTTGTTGCATTGACACACATCACATTCTACCACAAAAGTGTGAACGTCCTTTTTCATACCATCCCAGAAAAAAAAAAAAAACCTTTCACCCGGTCATAGGTTTTGGTAAGCCCTGAGTGCCCAACTGTGGGTGTAGCATGAAGCTCATAAATCACCTTGGATTTAAGTTGTGATTTATTCTTAAATACAAATGGCCTTTGTAGAGAATCTCATCATTGTGCTAAGAGTACCCTGGGGAAACTGAAGAATTAACTTGCAATTGTTGGATCAGGTGCAAAATTTTAGGATCTTGTAGACATTCCTGGTGAATAGCTTGGAGCCAATATGGTACAATGAAGGAGAGGGAGAAAATGGACCCTTCATCTTGATATTTTCTAGAAAGAGCGTCAAAAACCACATTTTATTTTCCTTTCATGTAAATTATCTCATAAGAATATCCAAAGAGCTTAGTTACCCATTTTTGTTTCTCTGGGGAGGAAGATCGTTGGTCCAGAAAATACTTGAGGCTTTGATGATCTGTCTTAATTTGCAAGCATTTCCCCAAGAGATAAGGGCGCCATAGATCCACTGCATGCATAATAGCCAAAATTTCCTTTTCATATATTGATTGTCCCAAATGGTGTTCTCACAATTGTTTTCTATTAAAGGCCAAAGGTCTTCCCTCTTGCATATGAACTTCTACAATTCCTCTCTCGGAGGCATCACATTCCATGAAAAAGGTCTTTGTGAAATTAGGAAGGGACAAGAACGGAGTAGTACACATAGCTGCTTTCAAGGCTTGAAATACCTGATCAACTGCAGGAGTCCAAGTGAAAGAATTATTTTTAAGAAGAGTAGTAAGAGGTGACACAATCTTTCCATAATTATGAACAAAATTGTGATAATATCCTATTAAACCCAGAAAACTACGCAATATTTTGATAGTCTTGGGGCGAGGAAAATAATGCATTTCTTCAATATTTTTAGGATCCACCCAGAAACCAACCTTGCCAACAATATGACCCAAGTACTCGACTTCTGAGGTGCCAAAGGAACATTTAGAGTGTTTGAGGAAAAGTCAATGTTGAGAGTGTATATGGAGAACTTCATCCACATGGGAAAGATGGGATTGCCAAGTTTTACTATAGATGAGAATATCATCAAAGAAAACTAAGAAAAAATGATGGAGAAAAAGACAGACGACATGATTCATGAAGATTTGGAAGGTGGAGGGGGAATTATATAGGCCAAAGGGAATGACCATGAAATCATAGTGACTCTCATGAGTTTGAAAGGTAGTATTAGGGATTTCATCTTCTTGCATATATATTTGTTGGTAGCTAGAATGCAAATCAAGTTTAGTGAAGTACTGAGCACCACTTAGCTCATCCATGGGATCGTCAATGACAGGAATGGGAAACATTTCCTTGATGGTGATTTTATTGAAAGAATGAAAGTCAGGAAAGATGCGCCAACTACCTTCTTTATTAAGTACCATTACCACATGATAAGTATAAGGGATGGTACTCGGGAAAATAACACCCGATTGGACCAATTTCTGCACTGTTTTCTCAATTTCATTCTTTTGGGAAAAGGGATGAAGATATGGGAAAACATTGGGAGGAATATTGCTAGGAAAAAAGGGGATGGAATGATCATGAGGACGACGAGAAGGTGGAAGTCCTTGAGGAGTGGAAAAAAAACTTGATGTGTGGAGAGGATAGCTTGGAGGTCAGGATACACAAAGGGTATCTCAATCACTTGAATAGAATGGAGTTGAGCAATAATATCAGAGTGTCCTTTATTGAGGATATTTTCCATGTGATGGGATCTAATGATCTCAGAAGAACCAATTGCGAGACCTTGGAATTGATACCTTTGTCCCTCATGTTGGAATTTCATGGTTAATTCCTTAAATCCATAAGAATGGGACCCAAAGTGCATAACCATTCAACACCTATCACAATGCTACACCTTCCCATTTCAATGGAAAACATATGAGATTTTAGGTGATAATTTCCAATTTGAAGACATACATTTTCAAAATGCCCACCACATTTCATGGACCCACAATTGGCTATCATGATTTGAAAATTATTGACAACACGAATATAGAAATTGGTTTCTTGGGCAATGCGATGATGAATAAAATTGTGGGTGCTACCACTTTCAACAAGGATGAAGACCTTCCTATTCTTAATATAGCCAATGAGATTCAGGGTTTTTGGAGCAGAGAATCCAATGAGGGCATGCAAGGAAATGAGTGGGTCATCTTCAGGTGGGTCAATGGGATCCTCGGTAGCATAGGGAAGGGAGGGATCTTCAACAAGGAGAGATGTCACATATTCTTCAGGAACATCTTTGGAAATGGCCATAAAAAGTTTTTGTTCTTTACATTGGTGCCCTGGAAAATATTTTTCATCGCAATTATAAAAAATACCCTTCATTTGGTGTCTAACCATTTCAACCCTAGTTTATTTCTAGACCTTGAAGGGAGTGACGGGGGGTTAGGATTAGTCAGTCAAGGGTGAGGAACAAAATATGTTTTTTTTTTTGTTTTAGGAAAAAACAACTTGTTGGGCCTATTTATCATGTTTAGTAGCTTCCAAATAAGTCTAAGGGTGGGCCATGAGAACCTAGGATAGTATTTCATCCTTTAGGCCGCTGATAAAGCATTCATGGAAGAACACATATGAAATTCCCTCGGTTTGAAAGGAAAAATTCTCAAAATAAGCTAAAAATTATTCCGCTGTGTCGGACTATTTCAACTTGGTAAAACGACCGAGATAGTGGGTATCAATGTCAAAGTGGTCATAGAGCCACTAGTAAATTTGGGTCATTTTCCAACGACTCTTTCGATGCTCTTACAACATTATTTTGTGGATATTGCGATGAATCTTGTGTCTCCCAAATGTTTCTTCACGTGATGTGGAAAGTGCGATGAACCTGAGAAAATATTGCAAGAGATAAGACCCAAGGAAGTTGTCACAAGCCTAATGACCAATGTTGGTTTCTGCAATAAAAATGACCAGCAGTTATCGTCGCACGTGTGACAAAGAAGGGATATCGTCGCAAGAGCGAAAAATAAAGGATATCGTCGCAAGAGAGACAAAGAAGGGATATTGTCACAAGAGAGACAAAGAAGGGAATTTGTTGGCAAGAGAGACAAGGAAAGGATATCGTCGGAAGAGTGATGAATGTAAATATTCTTGTGAAGAATTATCTATACTATTGACAAAGAAAGTTCATCGATAGTATATCTAATTTTTCACAAGAATGTTTGCATTCATCACAATAGCGACGCCATATATTTATTTTAAAAAATTTTGATGTCCCCGAAACCAAGAATTTGTGATCAAAATTAGTTGAGAGCTTTACATCCATTGATATAAGTTCAAGTGTGTAACATTAAAATTCTATTTGAGATTAGAATAGTCTGAACTTTGAGATGCCTGTCACATGTTTAAATATCAGTTCCACTGATCTTGAGTTCAAGACCAAGTGTCTTGTTGAGGGGTCATATAAAGACTTGTTAAAGACTGAATTTAAGTATATCGAAAATGTTCTTTGTAAGGCTCCAGAAGTTGATGAAGGTTTTCATGAGGAACATGGTAATTACCATATTGTTCATGGAGAACATTTCTCAACATAGTCCAAATGATCAAATATCTCAATGAATTGTCATCGATCTTTTGAAGATGAAATTGTCAAGGTCTAACATCTCTCGATCATGTCCTAAATATGTGTTCTAAATCGATGTTGATTTCCAATATAAAGAGGCTAAAAGTAAGAACAAAATTTTCCTTGTAAGAATAGGAAGTGAATCTCATTAAAATAAAGCATGTAAAAAAATTGACTCGAGAACTGCCAAATAATTCTTCTTTAGGAGGCTGGATGTTTTCTCTCCTTCCAGATATTTTATTTATGAGTACATTTATATTTGATATGTACTATTAGTATTAGGTACTATTGAAATTTTATATTTAATTTTTTTGATTGCACACGTTCTATATGCTGAAAAAGAAACATATCCAAAATGAAATGACCTAATTAGTCGTAGTTTGTTGTAGTTTGTAGATAATTTAAAAACTTATCTTTATTTGGATTTTGATGATTAATAACTTGAGTTGGAATAATGGTTAAGAACATGTGTTTCCTCTGGTGGTTCATTTTCTACTTAATTTTTGTATTCATTCACATTATTCTCCACTAAACAAGAAAAATTCACTTCCAACAATTTTAGGGGATGAATTAATGTCAATAATGACAAAGTTGAAACTCATTTCTTGTGTCATTAAGGATTGTTGTTTTGGGACAAAATTCTTATGCTAAAATATTTGACTTTAATCACAAGAATTATTAGTGGATGAAAATATTTTCAATGGATATGGCTGGGAACATTCTAGCAAAGAAAGTCTAGGAAGGGAGTTTATTTGATTGAGGGGTATGTGAAGATACAATTACTATAATTAGAACTCTGTGATTTTAGTGTTACAATGTTGATGTGGTAGTGTTAGATTTTAATTCCCAAATTAAGAAAGAATCTAAATCGCCTTTACAAATTAAGAATTGTCCATAAGCATATGAAGGAAACACATACAAAGAGACTGTATATTTACAACCTATACATGTTACCTTGCAGTCCTTATAGTTGGCCATGATTTTGTCAATATGCTGTCTTTGAGTGTACGCATTTGAATTCTATGCAGGTTCAGTTTAGTAGGATCTGGAGAATGGTTTTGTAAAATTTCAAGCTTAATGGGAAAATGTTTGGAAAATTCGTTGCTTGTTCTAGAGGAATGAATAATATTTCAAATGTATGAGTATAATGATTAGTGTTTCACAGTAATAGAGGGAATGATTAATGCCACTTTCAAACAATGTAAAATGTCAACTTTAAGAAATAAATCCAGAAATCAAGAATTTATGATCACAATTTCAAGTCATAATGTCACCAATGTGGCTTGGGGTTTTCAAATATTTTCTCACTCTCAAGTTTCCATTATTCCATCAATGGTTTCTATAGCCTACTAGCACTCCTACCATGGCTCAAACTGTAGGTTAATGATTACCTAGTTTGAGAAGACCCATGATGTCATGAGGGAAGACTGTGAGAGTCTTTCACGATGATTCTAAGGGGCACACAATAAGGTAGGGGCCTTATTCCTTAGAGGCCCTTATTCTCCCACAAGATCACCTGGTGGAGTATTGACTCCAGGGTTTTTTTATGTCTACCAAGTCATTCAAGAGGCGAGTGGCACCCTTGGAGCACGTAGTGCATCCTGAAGGGAATGCTACGCAAGAAAAAGGGAAAGAGGCGAGTGGCACCCTTGGAGCACATAGTGCATCCTGAAGGGCACGTCACACCAGGAAAATGGAAAGAGGCAAGTGGAATAGTTGGAGCACCTTGTGCATCTTAAAGGGCACGTCGTGATTTTAACTTGTAAGTGAATAAACCTAGACGACCTTAAAATGAATGATGTGGTAAGTAAGATTTAAAATCAATTTTCCCTAAGAAAAATGTCACCCGACCTAGTGAAATTTAAAATATAGGTATAAGTAGAAAATGTGGTCAATAATAATAATAATAATAATAATAAATAAACATGTAACAAGAAGGGGGGTAAGAAATTCATATTTATTTATTAAATTCAAAATTTTAATGGAGGATTAAAATTTTTAAAAGGGAAATGGTTGTTCTTATCTACTTTTACTAATTTAATTTTTGTTAAAAAGAAAAAGGGTAAATGGTTGTTTTATATACACTTGTTAAATTGATTTTTAGTTAAAAAGGAAGAAGAGGGAAACTTAAAAGAAATAGGAAACTTAAAGAAAAAAGGGGAAACCTAAAGAAAAGGGGAAACATAAAGAAAATGTTGAATGTCTAACTTAGTAAGGAATCTTTCCTTGGGAACTTGCTACTTATGAACTCAACTAGGAATTAAGTAAGCCATAAGTCATTTAAGTTTTGTAAGGGAATATTGGGACACCAAGGGCCATTTTTAGGAATTCTTTTAGGTGGGTGAGGGAAATAGGAATAATTAAATAATTAATAAAATTAATTTTTTGGTGCAACTAGGGGATGGGTGACATGTGTACGGGGGAGTTTTTCCTAATTAAATTAATGAAAAAATATTAATGGGAAATTAGGAAACTAATTACTTAAAAACTCTATAAAAAGGATGGAGGAGGAGTATGGATCTCACTTTTTTGCGTAATGTTACGCTGCTGAATTTTGTCTTGAATGAACTTCTCTTTTGGGAGTTGGGATACCCAGCTTGGGTAATGAGTGGTATCTCGACCTTGAAAGGTGAGTTGGGTGCTAGAAGTTCTCTAATATAGTGTGCATGGCCCCTTTGCAGCTCGGGGGGCTCAAGGGGAAACAGACTACCCCTAGTGTTGGATGGGAGGTACCAGTGAGGTCACATCAATCAACAAGTGGGAGCTCGATGGAGCCCGCAGGGACATCAACTTCAGAGCAATCGTGTTTGGCTAAGGTATGCCTGTTAAAGTTGTTACTTGCAATAAAGTTAATTTACACATGTTATTTTTCTATGCTCGATTGAAGATTTCATTTCCATGTGCTTTCTTGCCCCTACTTTCCTATGATATTTGGAATTCCCTTGCTCATTTTTTTCAGAATTGATTTCCCATGGTGAACCTAACCTCTGTTTGCAATGACTTCTCTGCGTTTGTTTTTATTGAATAATGCAAAGAAAAAGTTGATATTTTATCTTTCGTCTCTTATCCTCTAGTTATTAGTCTATGTGTTGTGCCCACGATATGGTTAATCTAATGATGATAATTAGATCCTTTTTGACCAATATTGTATGTGTATTTTCCTGTTTTGAAGAGTTTTGGACGATTTTTGTGTTAAATTTCCGTGGTTCATACCAGGTACATATGATTGATGTTTTATGATGGTTTTGAGTACAATTCATCATGTTTTAATGATTCCAGGAAACTAATTTACATTTTTTGCGTCACAGGGAAAAATCACAGGTCATTTTTGCATCTGGCACTCCATCTGATACTCCATCCGACACTCCGTCCTACACTAAAACCATGGGCAATTTGGTGGTTATCATATTGGTGGCCAATGATGGGTGAATCAGAGAAATGGATTTTATTTGTGCTTGTGACCTCCAGCTACTAAGCTTCTAACAACTCGGATTGGGTTGTTATGCTAGGCGTTTATTGGCTCTCCTTGTTTCTAGAAGCCATCGACGGTTAAGACGCATTGAATGCAACTTATTGTTTTTAGAGAAGGTCTACCGTTCTAGAGGTTGACCTCTTAGCTTTTAAACTCTATAAATACCACATCAGTGGTCAGACAAATAGTTAAGAGAGAAAAAGGATAGTTCAACTCTGTTTTGCCATTTTTAGAGATTTTCTCTAAAACTGTGTTTTTCATTTCAATGTTGAAATCGTGTTTCTTGAGCTTGTGATTCATCGTTGATGAGTAGCCACAACCTGCTGGGGGGCCCACAAGTGGTCCAGGTGAATATTTAGTCAATTAGCTTATGAATTCGAGTAGTGTAATCGTCATTTCTTTTATTTCCTGTACATGAGTTTTATTGTGTTGATTTACTGTGTAAATTGTTGTTCATAATTTAGTTGCTTCAGTTCAGTTTTGCAGGTTATTATGGAGGCTAGTGTTAATATGCAATGACCTTTTAATTGATAGGAAATAAACTTACAAGTTTTAGATACTAACCCCTGTGTGTAATTAGATGGTATTTAGATTTTTCATATGCTAAAATAGAGTTTAAAAGCAGAGTTAAAACAAAGTATTTAGTTTATGGTTTCTTTGGCAAGTTTCAGTGGATGGATAGTTGTTAGTTTTAGTTTTCATTTCTAGTTTGCTTATCTAATTGCTATTTAGTTTTCTTATTTAGTTGTTATTTAATTTTCTTATTTAGTTTCTTGTCATATGATGAAATAGAAATATGATTTGATTTATGTTTTATGAGTATTTCCCTTTTGCAATTTAATTTGTTAAAATAGGAGTAGTTTAGTTTACTTTATGCAATTTCTTTTCTAGATCTAAGTTGAAATTTTAATTCGAAGTTTGATTATTGAGTTTAGTTTTTAGTTATGAATCTCTAAGTAGTATAAATTTGCTTACACTAGCATAAAATGCAATTGAATTTCATAGAATAATGTTTCCATATTGTTGATGATTAGTGCATAGATCGAATAATCACATGGATTTGTAGGGTAGTTTATGTTGCTTCTATAATGTCTAAGTTCTCATTGAATTGTCTAATTCACACTTTTCACTTTTCTATCGAAGTCAATATTGAGTTTATCCCTCTTGACTTATCGTTAATTGTTAAATTCCATTGTGATATCATAAGACACCAAAGACATAACCATCAACACTATATTTGAGTTTTCTTTCTTTTATAGATTAGATGACAGTTTCCTTGATTTTGTAGATTAGACAATAGTCTTCTTGCTTTGGTATATTAAAGAATAGTTTTCTTAATGTAGATTAAAGAGTAGTTGTTGATTACTTTTATTGTCATGATGCTTTGAATTTAGTAGATTAATATTTCATTTTATAAATTAGAAGTAATTGTGAAGTCAAATTTAAGAATAGAGTTCAGTTGCTTATTAACTTGATTAGTTTCTTATTGAGTAATTTTGATTAGTTTACTTGCTGTAGAAGTTATCATAGGTTAGTTAGTTGACTGCTTGCTTGTTTACATGCTTTGATAGGGTAGTTTCTTGTCTATTTACTTGCTTTAATAAGATAGTTTCTTATTGAATTTGAGTAGGTTAATTAAAGTAGTTTGTTGTTGTTATTGCTCATTAAATAGATTAAATAGATAGTTTGCTTTCACTTATTTCCATGATTAAGTAAATTTGATTTAAATAGGGTTCTCATTTGCTTTCTTAGAACTATCCATCGATCCTTTGTTCAAAAGTTTCTTAGGGTAAATAATTTAAGTTTTTTGATAGGGTTTGATCCTTAATAACCTTTGCTTGAATAGATTAGTTCTCAGATAGCCCATTTCCTTAGTTGGACTATACTACCTCTAACCTTCCTTCCTTGGCACATATAATGATACAACTCTAAGTTTACTTACTCGGGTTGACAATTTAATCGATAGTTTTTTAGTTTTTTTAGTGCATATAGAACACCCATCATTTTTGGCGTCGTTGCTGGGGAGTTGTCTGAAGGTAGGAAATAGTTAGGAAATAGATCATTTCTAAACCTTAGCATTAGTTTGGTAGTGGGGGAACTTTAAGACGAGAGGTAAGAACCTGCACATCTGCTATAACAGGTTCCCCCAAACCCAATGGTAGTTTTTCTTTTTCTTTTTGTTTTATTTCATGAACAAACCTAGAGACCCAAAATGTAGATACATTAAATCTAAATGAGACCTTTCAACCAAGGTTCCTTTTGACTATTTTGGGGGAAGGAACATTCCACTCATAATCTCCGCAGACCGATACCAGAAAATAGGAACTAGCTCAACCCATAGAGATAAAGTAGTCTTTGAAGAGACTAAGACAAAGAGCACAATAGAACATAAAATTGAAGCATGAGTAATAGTGGGATAGGAGACAAGACCACTCGAGCCTTCCACAGAACTAAAGAATACAACCTTTGTTTTCTTACCACCATTAATAGATCCTTACTTTGAAGACATCATAGACCCTAATCAGGTGAATAATTTTTTTGGTAGTTCAAACAACATAATTGCCTCTCAAATTGACATAGAAACTTTGGCACCAATAACCTCAAATGGCTCGAGTAGAGTCCCGGACACCCAAAAAGTAGGAAGACATTCCCATCAGAGGGATACCTTGTTCTATTCAAGGATAAAAACACATAGGTACTCTATTTTTGGAGACCAAACCAGTATGGATGATCGAGAGGATCACAATAATGTAAGACACGGGGAGGAAGAAGAGGCTGGAAACCAAACTGAAATGACCTTCAGGTTTCCAATTTTGGACACCACCCCAAATGTCAATATGAAAAATATTCCCCTCTCAGCACTATCCACCTTTTATGGTAAAAGCACTGAAGATCCAGATACCTTCCTATTTGAATATGACATCTTGTGTAGGAGCTACAAGTACCTACAAGATGCCCAGAGACTAAAACTCTTTCCTGCCATCCTCAAGGACTCTGCACTAAGATGGTTCATGGGTTTGGGATAATCCAGTATTAGGTCTTGGGAAGCCATGAAATATATATTTCTTAAGAAGTACCAAGACTACTGAAAGACCAAAGAGTCTCGTAATGACATATTCAAAATCCAATAGTTAGAAGATGAGAATCTTTAGGATTATATGGAACAGTTTGCGTACATCTCCCATAAGTCAAAATACCGTGACCTCCTAGAGGATGAAGTTAGGGCTCTTTTCCTTAAGGGAATTTTAGAATAATACCTAGAGATGCTTAACCTAATGGCATCAGGTGACATCTCTCATAAACCATTTTCTGAAATATGTGAAATGTGTAAGAATTACTCAAAGAGTAGATCTAAAACAAGAAAGAATGTTCGAGACCCTTATAATAGAAACTTAAAACCAGTTAGTTTAGGTGGTATCACAAGAGCAGAGATAGGGAACCTTTTAGAGAACTTCAATACAATTAAATTAATCATAATAGGTTCCTATTTGGAAACCCTAAAGATTAAAAAGAAACAAGAGGAGGAAAATGCAGCAATGAGCATATATTTCCCAAGATGCATGAGGATGCATTCCTCAAGGGAATGGACATTAGATAACATTTCAGTTTGTGGCTTCTACACAAAAGACCATTTAACTGAGAAATGTCCATCATTGCCCAGTTTGTTATCCATCTATAGAAGTGGGGATCCTTAGGAATCCTCTTATTCACTTAGGAGGCCATGGTAGCCTAGGAACTAGCCCACATACCCAGATCCATAGTCTCAAGTTCCACCCTATTATAAAAAACAATAACATTGGAACTCACCAAGTTGGAAAAATGGGTCTACAGAGTATCAACATCCTTGCCTTCAAGGATGGAGAGGAGGGCATAACCAAGGAAACCCTCAAGATCCACCTGTCCCTATGTACAACCATCCTTATTCTCAGTTTCCATTGAACACTCCGCAACTTCTGCCAGGTTTTGTTCCACCACCTTTACCTCTTATTCCACAACAACAACTGTAACAATATCATAATGCAAGCTCCCCAAGATTGACATTATTACTGACACAACCACTTCCCAACCCGAATAACAAGCCAATTGAAACTCTTCATAATGTTGGGTTGCAAGTCCCCCCTTATTCTTGAATTTTTTTTGAATTTTCTACTATACATATGTGTAACATCCCGCTCTTGCATGCACTGAGCGAACTTATTCTTTGAGGACACTTGCTTGCAAGTGATCCATATTATTATACTATTGGGAGTTTGATTATGATTATGAGACATTATGGATATGATGACATGTTATTTTGATGTATTGACATAGACAGGTGTTATTGACTTGGTTCTCTTGAGTGTGAAATATTTTGGACCTCGAGGATGCAGAGGCATCAATGAAACCCTTGGACTCCAGATCATGTTAGGGAGTGGACTATTGGGGTTTGATTGTTGTATATATGACATATGTGCATCTGATTAGATGTTATGATTGTGGATTTTATTTCTAACCTGATTTGTTGATGGTGTAGGTTGATGATAACTTGCCAATCAGACTCACATGTGGAGTAGAGGGGTCATGCATGACAAACAGAGACATTGAGGGAGAGGTGTGGACAAAATCCTTTCCACGGCCTACTATAACTCCCGTCGTGGCTCGAACTGTAGATTAACAATTACCTAGTTCAAGAAGACCCACGATGCCATGAGGGAAGACAACGACAATCACTTATGATGATTCTAAGGGGCATGCAATAAGGTAGGGGAATTATTTCTTAGAAGCCCTTGGTCTCCCACAATATCACCTAGTGGAGTATTGACTCCAGGGGTTTTTTATGTCTACCAAGTCAGTCAAGAGGCGAGTGGAACCCTTGAAGCACATAGTGCATCCTGAAGGGAATGTCACGCAATAAAAATGACAAGAGGAAAGTGGCACCCTTGGAGCACATAGGGCGTCCTGAAGGGCACATTGCGCAAGAAAAAAAGAAAGAGGTGAGTGACACCCTTAGAGCAAGTAGTGCATACTGAAAGGCACGTCACGCAAGGGAAACAAAATGAGGTGAGTGGCACCCTTGGAGAACCTAGTGCGTCCTGAAGGGCACGTCACATTGTTACCTAATAAGTGAATAAACCTAGATGGCCTTAGAACGAATGATGTGTTAAGAAAGATTTAAAAATAATTTCCCTAATAAAAATGTTGCCCAACCTAGGAAATTAAAATCTAGGTCGAAGTGATACTTGTGGTAAAAAAATAATTTATTCATATTTAAACATGGGACAAGAAGGAGGTAAGAAATTCAATGAATTTATTAAAATCAATTTACTTTGGAGTATTAAATTCTTAAAAAGTGGGAAATGATTGTTTTTTACATATGCTAATTAAAATTTATTAATTAAAAAGAAAAAAAGGGAAAAAGGTAATATTCTACACTTGCTAATTTGAGTTTTAGATAAAAAGTGAAAGAGGGAAATTTAAAATAATTAGGAAACTAAGGGAAAAAGGGGGAAACATAAAGAAAAAGGGAAACATAAGGAAAAAGCAGAATGACTAACTTAGTAAGGAATCTTTCCTTTAAGAACTTTCTAAATTGAACTCAACTAGTAATTTAGTAAGAGAGAAAGTCATTAAAATGTGTAAGGAAATATGGGGACACCTAGGAGCAAATCTAGGAATTATTTTAGGTGGGCAAGGGAAATAGGAGTAATTAAATAATTAATGAAATTAATTTTTGGTGCAACAAAATAGATGGGTGACATGTGTATAGAGGAGTATTTTTCTAAATTAAATGATTGAAAATTAAATTAAATGAGAATTTATGAAAGAAATGACTTAGAAACTCTATATAAAGGAGTGAGGAGGAGGAGTATGGATCTCTTCCTTGATGTGTCATGTTACGATGTAGAATTTTTGACTCGACTGACTTATCTTGTGAGAGTTGGGATACCCAGCTCAGGTACAAGTGGTAGCTTGACCTTTCGAGGTGAGCTGGTTGCTAGTTGTTCTTTGGTTTAGAGTGCATGGCCACTTTGTGGCTCGGGGAGATAAGGGGGAAGAAGAGTACCCATAGCGTTGGTTGGGAGTTACCGGTGAAGTCACATCAATCAGAAAGAGGGAGCTGCATGAAGCACGTAGGACAACGACTCAGAGCTGTTACCTTGGGCTACGATACACATGATTTTATTTAGCATGGTAGATTACTATTGATCTTGCGCTTTCATTTTTGTACTTTTATTGTGTAAAGAAAATTGTTTTACTTAGCGTTTTTAATCGAGAACTTAAAATCATCATAGCTTTATGCTCACTGCATCGATTTGACCTTCTTGGTCACCGATCCTTGATTTCTATGACTGTTCTATTTGTTTTATTGATTATTTGTAGAGTTTGTTCTTTATATTTCATCCTCATCCCTAGATCATCAGTCGACACCTGATCAGTCGACCAAGATTCGAATCGAAAGTCGTCACTTCGGTGCATAGCAACCTATAGATTCTAATGCCCTGATTTTCTGTGCGTATATGATGAGCGAAGGATAGTTTTCCCAGCTGTCTACTCCTGTTGATTGTTCCTGGTTGAGTGATTGTCTTGCGCCTTGTTGTGATTGATTACCTCTGTGATTGTTTATCCTTTCCCTCAGCGAAGCACTTATGATCCTCTACATTTTGATGCATTTCATGGAAAAGTAACTCGGTGTTTTAATACCTTTCCTGGCAATTTAAGTATTTATTTTTAATGCATTTCCTGGCGAAGTATCTCTGCATTTTCAATACATTTCCTGGAAATTTAAGTCTGCATTTGATACATTTTATAGCGAATTTACTGTGTTTTTTTTTTATATACATCTGGTCTCCCAATCAACTCTGCGATTATCACCTTTGATGGCGAATTGACTCTGTGGTTTTTAGTACTTATGGTATATGATTTTACCTATTATTTAGATTCATTTTCCTATGACAAACTCAACTAAATCATGCTTCGATTGGTAGCATATTCTCCCTTGAATCTTTAATGACTCTACATTCCATGACTTTTGTCTACGATTATCACTGCGATTGACCCATTGCAATATCACTTCACCCACGTTTTTACCACTCAAAAAATCTTTTATTATTTAGAAAGGATTTTCTTATTCATAAATGGTTTTAGTATTCAGATGTTATTGAGTTTCAACCGCGAATTCCCTTTGCAATAGTTATGGTTGGATGACAAATTTTCCTTGTGTTTAATTTCTTCAACCATGAAATTACTCCCTCTACAAATCATTGTTTTCTGAGGATGAATTTACCTTTTGTTTTAATCCATTCAACCTCGAATTTCCTTGGCAACTCATTACAGTTGATAGCGAATCTTACACTAAGATTTATTTTTACTGTTCCAGGCTGCGGACTTACGTTCCTTTAACTTGTTTGAGAGCAATATCAATGTGTTTTTTTTATATACATATTTTACTGCGTTTTTCATTAACTAAACTCAATGCCTTGATGATAAAACTCAACAACGTTCACTAATGAGCCTAGTGATTTAAATGTGCTATCAATGCCAGCGATCAAACTTGGACTACGCTTGTAATATATTGAATGCAACCATCAGATCCGCCAACTCGACGTTTTCCCATTATTTAACTCAACGACTACCCTTTTACTCTGCAAAACTTCCTTTAATTAGACCACAATGATAATTCGTCTCAGATAATAATTAATGGTTAGAAAAAAAAATAGTATTGATTAGAATTGAAATGACAATTGTTTATAAACAACAAAATATCATCAAAACTGCATTGAATAGCTCTGCAATGACAGTTATTTATGAACAACAAGATAGCATTAAATTTCATTGAATAACATCGAAGTGTAAATTATTTATAAACAACAAATAGCATCAAATTTGCGTTGAATAGATTTGACATGACATTTATTTATGAACAACAAGATAGCATTAAATTTCATTAAATAACATCGAAGTGGAAATTATTTATAAACAACAAATAGCATCAAATTTGCATTGAATAGATTTGACATGACATTTATTTATGAACAACAAGATAACATTAAATTTCATTGAATAGCATCGAAGTGGCAATTATTTATAAACAACAAATAGCATCAAATTTGCATTGAATAGCTTTGACATGACATTTATTTATAAACAACAAGATAGCATTAAAATTGCATTGAATAGCATCGAAATGGAATTTATTTATAAACAACAAAACAACAAAACAACAAAACAACATTAAAATATCATTAAAAATAACATTGAAATTGCACTTATATATAGACAACGAAATAACATCGAATAACAATGAATAGCATTGAAGTAGCATTAAATATAGACATCGATCTCATTAAGGAATAGCCCTATTTAGACATCAACGTAATTAACTTATATCATTAGTGTTAGTACCATTTTAGCTCTTATTTTCTATAAACAACGAAAATGATTGGACTAAAATATTATTTTGGGACCGTGATAACTTTTTATTAGTTCACATTTTTTTTCACATCTATGGTAATAGTAACTTTTATAGTAGCTCTCTCCTCTTAACAGATAGGTTATGTTGCGCCAGGGTTATTTCTGCACCTATCATTAGGGGATGACATAATTCCTGATGAGGGGATCATGGCGTGCCCTATTGGATAGAGGTGAATGATAACTTGGCTGAAGTCTGTGCTTCCCATGCGGGTGTTGTTGATCATTACGAGTTCGTTGTCGACGCTTGGGATGTAACGCCTTCATGCGTTTGGTTGCGCACCATCAAGGCTCTAGTTACTGGTCATCGAGGCCAATGTGTCGGGATTTTGATGTCGTCCTTAGCTTGCAGGCGTTGTCATGTTTGTGTCGGGTGGGTAGTCATTTCTATATTTTGATTTACGCATGTTCGTGCAGTTGATCATTGTTTGGTGCGTTGAGTCATTGTTGTCCATTTCCTCATCTGTGTGCTTGGGTTCGTCGTGAGGTTGTGTGGTTCAACTGTTGTCATCATTGCCTTCTTGCCTAAAAACAAATAAAAAGAATTCACTTTTTCTTCGCTTGTAGTTGTAACGATTGGGGTCGTTACAATATGTAAATAATTTTGAATTTTGTTGATAAGAAATTCTAGAGATTTCTATAGGTATTTATTTCACCAGTAGTAGATAGTTTCAAGGAAATATAAAAGAAGGATTTTTCTTCAAAATATTGCTCTATTTGAACCTTGTTTTCTGCTAAGCATCAAATGAATAATGAGTTGTTGTAAGTAGCCATATTTTTGCAAAGATTTCCATCTTCTCTTTTTCTTAAGGATTTTAAAAAAAAGCAGTTGCTCTTGAAAATGTTCACCACTATATAAGGAAGTAATACTGTAACCATAAAGATTAGAGGTCTCTCATACAGTTTTCCCAAGAAACCTGAGTAAGTAAGTAAAATATCTTTATTAAAGAGTAATAAGCAGGTCTGATTAGCGATTAGTCATGGAAACATCACAATAACTTACAAAAGAAGAAAGTGAGTTGAGCCTAAAAGATAAATTTATGTTCTTTCTCAGTGGTACCATCCACTACACACTAAAATACTTGATTATATCATATATTTATATAGGATACATCCGCTTAAGTACTCCTTACATCACGACAATCACTAAGGAATATATAATGAAAAGTCATCCTTTAACATAAATACCATCCCAATTGAAAAAAATAAATAAAAAGTTGTTTTCAGAGTTGTCCCCCCATCTTCTTGCACAAATCAATCTTATACTAAAATCTTAAAATATGGAGGGCCAGTCTCTGAGGGTGTAAGAGGCTAACCCGCTGGGATACTAAACATGTCTACTAGAAGCGGTTACCGGCATGTGGTATGACTAGGTAAACCTATCGAAGTACTGAACATGCTTGCTAGTAGCGGGGCATTCTATCTAGTGGGGATGGTAATATGACAAAAAATAAATAATAAATTTAAACTTATCCCGATGTACGACATTACTTGTAGACAAAGATGACATGAAATTTGTATGGTTAAGATAAAGTTATTGAACTCCATAAAATTTCCATTGGGAACTAACTTTGAGACTGTCTTGAAACTCTCTTGCCTACCTCTTCTTATCTATATATAGGATCTCTTATCCTATAGGTGGTGCCATATTCTAACTGTCTCGTCAGACCAATGTGTAAAATTTATCTCTACACTTAACAATCTATAAATCTTCGGATATTGGGAGAACTGACTGGTTTCCTATATTTTTGATTGTGAGGTGTCACAATAATTAGGTGTGGGGGAGGGGTTCATGAGTTGACAAATGATAACATTGCCTAGAGTAAGTGAATCTTTGTAAAAATTTATCTGTATTTTTTTCATGATACAAGTTATTACATCAATAGTCATATCCTTAACAAACCACTTTATTGGTTTATTTTTGTTACAGACTATTCATTACAGAATCAAAATTACATGTCTTATGTGAGTGGATTGAGTAAGCATGGTGGAAAACTAAATAATAATGGAACACTCTGCCTTTGCTCCTAATCACTGTGACTATCAAAACCATTCCAAGATTGTAGGCTATCCATTATAGGAGGTAAAGATGCATTTCACATAGAGGTACCATATGGAGTACCATATGGAGTGTTGTATGAGGTGTCATATGAGGTGCCATATGAAGTTCCATATGAAAATATACAGTAGTAACTGTCCACAATTTCAGGTAACCAGGAATTGATGGAATTTATTTGAATTAGTTCATGGAAATTAAGATTGAATGATGTAAACATTAGACATTTTCATGATCAAATGTCTAAGCCAAAAACTTGGACATTGATATAACTTCTTATCATTATGATTTCCCCCAAAACAAGCCCTCAGATTCGAAATCGACGCTGACACATGGAAACTCGTGCATGTACATTCATTATGAATGCAACCATTTCTATCATAGGCGCACTCATAAATGAAGGATCGATCAATTGGTTTATCGCATTATTCCTCACACTCGCCTCTGCTCATTTGCATTCACCCCTATTTTTAAACATGGTCAACCTCTATTCATCTCGTTCTCTTGTTCAATTGCGCTCGACCTCTACTCAATTGTGACCTTCCTTGTCCCGATTTCACCCATCCTCTATTAAATTTTTCCTCTGTCCATTTCTCCACACCATCACGATGCCAAAATGGTATGACATATCTTCCTATGTTGACATCTTCACCATCCTTGAATTTGTACAGTGCAGGGAAGTGTTTCTTCGCGCAGGATGGGGGTTGTTTTTTTCCCACTTCCAGGGCCACGACTATGGCATTTCAATGCAATTTTCCCTTGATTTTGATGGAAATAAAATGCATGTGGGGTCTCTCACCTTTGGGGTCTCGGAGGAATCGATAGCTATAGCTACAAAGCTTCCAAGAATTGGGGATAGATGGTTTAAAAACCACTAGTTGCTACGATCAAGCTATAACAGGGTTTTTAAACTAGATTTTCAGAACATCTCTGGATCTAAAGGATAGTTCAAGGAGTGGTTAAAAGAGGAGCTAATCAACCCTTTCATAGTCATCACTAGTTTGATCACATGTGAAGGTAGATATTCCACCTTTAAAGCATGTCACTTTTGATTGTTAGCTCACTTTCAGTTCAATAAACCCTTGAATTTTCCCTTCTACTTTTTAAAGAGCTTGGAGAAGATGTCCTCCCAAGTGATGAAGAATGTAACCAATCCCCACAACAACCTCTTTCACCATGGACTTATCAAACTGTTTGTTTTAGCTGAATTGGAAAAATAGAGGCAGACTTGGGATGAGTTCATTTACCAATTTTCAAACCCTCACTTGACAATCAAGACTAGAAAAAAGATACTTGGTATAAGGAATATTTCCCCATCCAAACCCCATTCTTTGAGGTCTCCTAACCCTTCTACACAAGCCATTTCCTTACTGGAACAAAAATTCAAGAAGCTTGTTGAAACCCCTGCATTCTCATCGGGAAAAAAGACCAAGAAGCCTATTGCTAATCTCCAGATGCCTTCAATGTCTCTTGATCCTACACCCAAAAAGATACAAGAAGTAATTCAACAAGACTTTCCTATAGTCCCCACAAATAGGAGAGTAGTTAATCGATTTAATAGAGGACCCTTTCGAAAGAGTACATGAAGCACAAGATGAAAACCTTATGCAAAATCCCTGACCACTTCAGACCCTATCCAAGCATCCTCCGATATTGAAATCCCTCACAAAAGACTTAGGGAAGTGTCTGCAGAAGAATTGAAGCCTCATAGAATGAAAAAATCCGAACCTGCTTATGCTCATCAACCCCCTATTACTCCTACCTCACATATTCCTACCCCATATCCTAAGACTGATAGAAACTCTACATATTTCAAGGTATCTAAGCCCTCCTCCGAGATCTTTGATCCTGCTCCAGCCATTGAGAAGTTACAAAAAAAAAAATTTCAACTGTTGCAACAATTGGAAGAGAGGAAGACTTTGGACACACATCTTCACCATGATAATTCAATCCTCCAAGCAAAGCTGAATTCCATTCAAAGGCTGTTTGACAATATGACCAAAACAAAATGCAACCTTAGGGCACAATTGAAGAAACATAAGAGGCACAAGACAAAATCTTCATGATGATGCATACCTCCAACACTTAAGCCGAGATCCACTCATAGGATCGTTCAAATCTCCCTCTCTGAGCCAAAGTGGCCCTATTGAATCCTTATCGGAACCTTCAACAATTTCAATCCACAGGTCCTTATGAATTGAGCCTACATGGACAAACACCAGACGTCAACCCAAATCTCCTTAGCCACAACAACGTCGCACCCTTTGTTATCACTGAATTTTGTCCGCACATGGCGACAAGAACTCCGCATCATCAAAACAACAATGGAGTCATTTATGGCACTGAATTAATTTCACAGCATTCCAGAAGGGTCAAAAACTATACAAAGTAACCAAAAATTGAAGGGCGCTCCACAGTAGTTTGGTGCACGTGCACATACTTAGGACAAGAACGTACTATGCGCGCATGCGCGCACGACGTGCGGCTGTCAACGACAAAACCCGCGCACCTGCTAAAATGACACATTTATGAATTGGCCGGCCTCTCAACCACTTACAGACCAGCTCCCAATCTGATTTGACTCCCAAATCCAAGCTGAATCCGCAGGGTGGGCGGGTTAATGACCTAATGAAGCCCTAAAGAGCCCCTTTTCACACTTTGAAGAGGTTACATAATCACCCGGTGATCTGCTATAAAAAGCCATGAAAGAACATTGTTTTCGCAAGGAATTCCAGGTATTGTTATGCTGCTAAGATTGTGAAGGGCCCATTCTTTGACGATAACACATCGACAACATTTCATAGAGCCATTCGCCTCTCCATTGAGCGGATGTGCTGGGAGTTCTTTCACTATCAGTCTTATTTCTTCGCATTGTAAGGAAAGCAATTTTGTGAGGGCCTCAAGAGCCTTCCTTTGGGGGAAGAAGGAACCACAGTTCCCTTCCTTCATCGTGCTCTGATTTCATCAATAGACCAACTCAAAACCATTGGTGATATTGGTGTCTTTTTTGTGTTTATTGTTTCTTTATCCGTATGTTCACAGTTTAGTTTGTTTCTGTTTAATTCTTGCTTGTAGTTTGTTTTATTTCCTCTAACCCTTTCCAACACAGCTGCCATGCTCTGCAAGACCCAACAGGGCATGTAAGCACCCTTGATTTGCTCACCAGGTGATGAATTGGGTGCGAACAGACTGGCGACTCCATTGGGGAGTTAGGTATCAATTCCTCCCTCATTTGGGTTTATTTTGCTTTCCTTTTGGTTTTATTAACTTGCAGGGACACAAACCGGCCTCCGCCGACCTGCTAACCAGCCAATTCACAGGAGAATTGAGGGAAATCCATCCGGATTTTCTTTCACGGTCACTTGTCACAGGCGCGTGGGTATTCCACCCCACAGACATGCATCTTGAGCGCATGGGCCTGCACATCGTTCTCTATGCGCGCATGCGCTTTAGTTTTCAACACTTTCAGCGCGCAGGCGCTATATGCGCCTCTATCTACACTGGAGGCCGCGCATCTGAACTAAATTTCACATTGTAAGGTTTTTGGATGTGGGGAAAGTCATTTTTCTTCTCAAGAATGATGTTATGCATGCTCTAAATACTGCACCACTTAGACCCCTCAACTTATAAAGGGGATAGTCAAACAAACATAAGCACTTAGGTGGATATAAATCATTTTCCCTTATTTGCTTTTTGCCACATGGATGGCTTGCTTTGATTTATAATCTAAGGAACACATCACTTTTAATCACATCTAAATCACATTCAGGACAAGAAGTTGGAGTAACAATCCTTGAGTATGCTCTTCTCTCGCACAATCAAGCGATCTTGAGAATCAGAAAGAGATTGTGAAAACAATCTCATCTCCCTTAACAAAATTTCAAAACTTTTAGGAGAGGACAACGGCCTTTTCGGGACCCCTCATAGCTTCATTTTTTTAAACACATTCTTGTAGCGGGCCCATACATGCCCACATGTCAACAAAGCTAGAATAGTGTTTGAATTTCTACTTTCTTAGATCAAAAAACTAGGAGAGTTTAAAGTTTTGTAATGGGCCCACACATGCCCACATGTTCAATCTAGGATAGTTTCATTCTTTTTCTAGATTAACTCACACATAGGGAGTTAAAGGATGGTAATGGACAACATGTCCACATGCTAGTTTCCTAGGGATTTTAAAATTCCACAAGGTTGTACCAATGACATCTAGCTAAATAGGTAATCACACTCTTGTAAGGACCAAGCGAAGTCCACATGCAGCAAGGTGACATCTAAATAACTAAAACTTGGTACACTTTCACTCACACACAAAAGTCACTTCTTCACTCACATAGCCTTGTCTCGAAACGTGGTGGCCTAAGTAGGTCTTCTCAAAAGGGATTCTAAAAACACCCCATCTTTTCTTGATTGGACTATCCACTCCCACTTTTAATCAAATGAGGTTGGTTTTCACCCCCAGCCTCACAAAACAAACTTCATCTAAAATCTTTCTAAAAACTCACTAAGTTTTCCTCCACAAGAGGTGCCAAAAGAAAATTTTAGTCTAGGTAGGATTTCGGGAGTAGGCATCCAAAAAACCCCCCGTTATCTGGTTCTCACATTTTCAAACATAGAAGTTGACAAATAGGGAACTTTGAAATCCTCCAAATCCAGTGTTCCAATCACCATAAGGCAGGGAGATACCCGTGAAGGGTCGAAGGCCGAGGTCTAGTTGTTCTGTGCATCCCCCCTTGAGGCACCCACCTCTTGGACGGGATCCAGCCCGTGACCCATTTCTTAGGCCAAAAATCTAAATGCCGCACTTGGACCGAGGTACCTAGTGACCAAATTTAGGACATCTACCCAGGTGGCGATTGTGGGCTGCAATCACACCTTGATTGGATTTTGTGTGGCTATTGGGAAGTATCGCCAGCTCTTTCGGGATATTGCCCCCTCTACCCCTCATTATAACCAGTTATTTCATCCTTCACTAGTGTCTCTTCCGGTGACTTCATACCCCACTGTTGAGTACTATTGGAAGGTCTAGTGCTTTTGAGAGGAAGGACGTTACGTCTTTTAGGACACGAGCATTTGCTTTCATTTTGATTCCCACGTGGAAAAAACCCTCTTACCCACATATATGCTTCTTTTTCATTTATGTATGATGCACACCTGATTACAGGTTGACTTTGAGATATATATTGTGTAGACAGTTACAACAAAGACTCTTGTTTCTTTATTTCTCTCACCACTTTGTGCACACATCCACACAACTAGTCTGACATCATAGGGGAACCACAAAACCCCCGTCGTTCACGACGCTTTCTCAACCTTCCTCCTATCTTAGGGGGAGTATCTGGTCATACTCGTTCATCGGTACCTCCTTCAGACACTCCTGCGAGTGCTACCATCTTGGGATCAACTTTGCTTGGTTCTACATTACTTGGATCAACTTCCCAAGGTCATCCATCTACTTGCTCTCCTTTACATGGAAGCGGGGGACCTACTTCCCCATAAGGAGGGAGCACCAACCCACCTAGTCCCCATCAAGGGCCAGATTCACAACACAACATGGCTAGAGCTAACCCTTCCCCACCACTACAAATTCCATACTTGGCCTCCCTCAACATTCCGGATGTCACCAAACTCACGAATGATCCCATATTGTGTGATGCCACATGGCCTGCAATGCCCACCAAACTTCCTTCAGACATACCAAAGTTTGAAGGAAAGGCAGGGGATGACCCCACCAACCACGTCATGACCTTTCATCTATGGTGTTCTTCCAATAGCATCAAGGACGATTCCATCAGACTACGATTATTTCAATGCACACTTACCGGCCCATCAGCCAAATGGTATGTCGAAGAAAAATCAGGGTCCCATATGACTTTTGAATCATTAGCCAAGTCCTTCTTGACCTTTTTCCAATTACCCATCCACCATGACAATGGTCTAGAACTACTTTCTAACTTCAAACAGACCTTAGCCACCCACATCACTGACCAAATTCATGAGTGGTGTAGGCGACGTATTTTGTGTAAAGCAGAAACCACCAAACAACAGTGGCTTGACTGGTTTCTTAGATCACTTGTCTCTCTACTTGGTAAAGACGTCACTTCCACCTTCCCTCAATATGAAGAGGAAGCCATTAGTAAGGCCCAACAATATGACCTCATTTACACACAGTCAGGATAATTATACATAGTACTTCCTGATCTTCCCAAACCTACGCCATTTGGCCAAGACAAACCCGGGATGTCTCATTCAGCAGATAGACTAATAGGTGCCACCACACACCGTGGTCCACAACCCCAACCACAACTGATGTATGGCACACCTCAATACCCGCCGGTATATGGGGGCACTCCTTACTACCCCCCACCCCCTTATCAACAACCATATTCTATTGCTACACCTCCACCCAACAATAGACCTTCACCGGCACCTCCCATACATCCACCTATTCCCACAAGCAGTGGCACTCCCTCAACACCAGCTTATAGTACTAGTGAAAGAACTGTGCCTCTCTATGTTCCTTATGGATCGATACCACTGCAAAATCCATACTTCCCCTTTCCTGGTCCTCCATAACCCATGGCTCCCCCACACCCACATGCAGGGGTAAATTTTGTTCAACCTTCCGTTGCTCAACAATACCAGAATTTTGAACACTTGAATACAACCAACCCAACTCATCCATCGAACAATACTAGGAAGAAAGGAAAGAATAGGAATAACAACAATCCTAGTCAAGGAGGGAATCATCCCCCACAACACCAACCCCCTGGGGGAAACTAGAACCAAGGGAACCCAAACCCCCAAGGGGGCAATAACAACAAACGAAAAGGGAGAAATAATGTTAAAACCATCCACCCTTGTTCCCTTTGTGGTGAGTTCAGTCATTACACTCACCATTGCCCCCAGATCACTGATTTCAAACGGTTGAAAGACTCAGGTGGTCTCCCCCCTACCCCTGCACAAACTGCCCCTCAGCAGGCACCACAACAGTATGTGCAAAAACCCCCTCCCGTCGTGCTGCAAAATCCTATCCCACATCAAGGCGTGATAAACACCCAACAAGATGCACAACATCCCCCACCTCAGGTGGGACAATACCACAACCCCAACAATCCAGCGGAGTGTACCATTCTCCTCACCAGCGAGGAAGAAATCCTTTTACAAACACAAAATCGTCAGTATCTTGCTGAGTCTACTCCTATCGCTCCAGAGACAAACCCTACACTGACGGGACCCCCGTTGGTGATCCCTCACCCTTCCGCTGAACCACCATTACACATCCCTCGCATCCCCTTGCGCCGGAATGTCCACAACCCACAGGCTAGGGCCGCTCATAATTATAGCTTGGTAGATGACTTAGCACAATCCATGGCTGCCATGTCCGTCTTAGAAGTCCTCCAGACTTGTCCTACACAATGGAAATCTCTACTTTCAGCCTTAGCGGTAGTCGACCCTGCTGATACTCGACTCATCACCTTTGACCTTGATAGCTGTGAACCTCGTCTTCCCACCTTGGTCGCTATCCAAATACCAGTAAAAATACGGAACATCACCGTCCATCAGTGTATCATCGACGAGGGTGCATCTACATGCATCATGTCCAAAACAGTATGGCAGAAACTTGGTTCCCTAGAACTCATACCCTCCGCCATTACATTACGAGCTTATGATGGATGACCATCATCTCCCGAAGGGCTCTTTCAAAATGTCCCCATTGAACTCGGAGGCAAAACCATTCTCATTGATATCGAAGTTATTGACGCCCCACTCGATTACAATATCTTGTTCGGACGTAGCTACATGTATGCTATGAAGGCAGTGGCATCTTCTGTCTTTCGGACAATCATGTTCCCCCACAACGGAAAGATTGTGACCATCGACCAAGTCTCACATTATGAGCCAAACCCATCTGCCAATCTCGATAACATTCTTCCTCTCATCCACACCAACCATGACACATACCCACTCGTAGAGATGGGTCCTGGAATTTTCAAATATCCCTCTTTATTAGGGACATACCATGGAGCACCCCCACTCCTTCCCCCTAATCAAGTATGCATCATCACATCTAAAAAAACTCACACGGAGGATGCTCGTCCCCCTCAAGAGGCTTCAGCCATTCCTGACGTCACAACAGTTGCAGCAGCACTCCCACAGGAGCCTCCCACGAATTCATTGAATGCCACAGTCCACAAATCTGCACCCCCTCCGGGACCTAGTCCCATTTGGGAGACAGTTCCCTGACCCCTCACTCAAATTCCCTTCTTTTACCCACCACCTGGTGTAGAAGCTTTCCATGTAGCCGCAATGCTCACACTACCCAATATGGTGTTAGCAATCCCAGTGTGGCCGCAATGCTCACACTACCCAATATGGTGTTAGCAATCCCAGTGTGGTATTTACATCTACCTGAGATGGTCCCTCTCCCACAGGAAGGCCTCCCCATGACGATTCCTATCCTCACCCCCACCACCCCCACTACC
>CBVK0100154427.1:0-28076 GCA_900067695.1 Picea abies
TCAGAGCAGCCAACGGAGCTGTTAAACTCGTCAGGGTGGTCCATACCAAATGGCTTGGGTTATTTAGACAACCACGGACCGGTTCCACTCTCCCAGTTGACGGATGGACTGTTTCGCCCGTCAACAGTCCCTCCTCTTTGCCAATGGCTATTTCCTCTTGTTGCGTTCTCACTGTGACTGGTGGTGCCCTTACGAGATGCTCTCCTACTAATTTTTTTGTTGGAATCCTTCCTAGTTCCCTAGCCTCAGGGACCTCTACCTCTTTTCTCTTTTCAGGCTCTGAAGTGCCTGTTGCCTGAGTAGCATCCACCCCACACATTTTTGGCCTTTGTGATAACTTCAAAATTGGAGGAATGGTGATATCTTCTTCTGTGCACCGAGGGGAATGAGTTTGCCTTGCTCCTCTAGGAATAAAGGAGAAAAAGGAGAACTGGCAGATATCTTCAATGTTCAGTCCTAAGGTCGACATTGGTTCTTGTGGGTCAGCGCCAACCTCACGCCCTAGTTATCCCAACACTTCCTCCAGGGGTTCCATGGCTTCCCTAGCTCCGAGCCCTTCTTGTCCTCATTCCTCCTCTTCCATGGGTTCTATGGTTAGGGTGGTCACGACCTCTTCTTCATTCAGGTTATCCTCCTCCATCAGCTCCATGGTGATAGGAGGTCCTTGTGGGTACCCTCGATCACAATATTGACCAATTTACCCACTCCTGCTTATTGTGACCCTAATTTTGTGGTTATCATGCTATCAAATTTCTCTGCTAGTTCCACAGGCGAGGCTGGTTCTTGTGGGACAACCTTGGTCGTGGTACTAGTGGGCCTTTCTATGTCAACTTCTGCATCTTCCATTGGTTCCACAGTTTCGTCTTGCTCTTGGGGAGTAGCCTCTTCTTCAAATTCTTCAGCTTCCATATCCATCTCTTCCAGTTCCTCCTGGTCAACATAATCATCTTCTCCTACATTTCCCCCCTCCATGGCTTCTGGTTCATCTTCCCTAGTAGCCACAATGGTTGCTACTTCTTCCTCTGTGGAATCCTGAAACAGTTCCCACAGGATTGGGATTCGTCTAATGGCATTCATTACTAACAGTTGAACCAGCCCATGGTGGGTGATGACCGCCCATACCTGTCACGACCCCTAAGCCGAATGTGTCATTAGGTGAAGGATTCTTAATAATAAATAAGGCACATTTAGTGAGAAAGCCTCTTCTTGGGGAAATCACAGGTGAGTTAGTATTCGAAGATGGTATTTGAATATGGTGAAGTATCTCCCTTCGCAAGTTATATATTTCATGACGAACTCTATTACTTCTTCCCATGGATGTGGTAGCAAGTTTCATTTGTATCCTCAACCCTTATGCATGATGCTTTCTCCTGCCTGTAAAAAGGCTTCGGGAAACTCTGGAAGGACAGTCCTTCTTGAAAACCATCGTTGTTTGTTTTGAGGGAGTCCACTGACTTCTGCAATGGCTTCCTCTATCATAGGGATTTCAATAACGTTGACTCGAGAGCTTTCTTCTCTCAATTTGAGTGCAAATTCTGCCACAATTTCTTCATTCGACCCTTTCAACCTATCAAAGTAAACATTCTAGCCGGCGTTCTCAAATACCTTCCATACCTCCTGATTGTTTTGAATTCTTGTTGTATCTTCAAGCTCATGTCACATAGATCATCCACCCATTGTTGTAGAGGCAGGGTTAGCACGACAAATGCAGTTAGCTGGCAGGGGAAAATGACAAGGCTCCAAACCATTGGCAACTGAAATAACATCATGGTCTCTTTTGGGGACAATGGATGAAACAGTACTGGTACGTTTGAAAATGATGACAGATTATGGTGGTACTGTTGGATATTTCAGAGATTTAATGCAGCATGTTGGGAAGGTGACTGATTATGACTCTACGTGTATGAATAGACATTCAAACATATCAAAGTTTTGATTACGAAGTACCGAAATCATTGGATTCTGTTTGGTGAGGATCGTGTGTCATGAATGCTTTTTTGTGGTACGTCGTCGTTTATTATAACGGTTGCCCCCCAAATTAAGTACGGTTGTCCATGGCATATTTTGATGTCTTTTTTGAATATTTTAATTAAATCCATAAAAGTCAACAGAGACGTACCTGGGGACCTACCTTATGGTGGAGTAATAGAAAAATGCCTGACGGAGTAACAGCAATAGGGCGTAACAGCAGCAAGGAGTAACAACAATAGTGAGTAACAACAATGATAGAGTAACGAGGATAGTGGAGTAGCGGTAGTTATGGAGTAATGGTACCGACAGAGTAACAGTAGTTGTGGAGTAACAACATCGATGGAGTAACAACAGTTGCAGAGTAACAACACTGACAGAGTAACAACAGTTGCAGAGTAATGACACCATCGGAGTAACAGCAGCTGCGGAGAAAGGACACTGGTGGAGTAATGATAGTTGTGGAGTAGCAGCATCAAAGAAGTAATATCAATTGTGAAGTAACAACACCGGAGGAGTAACAACAGTTATGGAGTAACAACAGTTATGGAGTAACGACACCGGTGGAGTAACAACAGTTGTGGAGTAACGGTATCATCAAAGTAACGGCAGTTTTGGAGTAACAACAGTTACGGAGTAACAACATTTAGTGGAGTAACAACACTAGTGGAGTAACAACACTGAGTGGAGTAATAGCACACACCAATGGAGTAACAACGCCGAGTGTTACATTTCTCCTAGCCATATTCCTTTGTTATTCCTGCAAAATACAAACAAGTAAGAAATAAATATACTTATTTATTTATTTATTTTTTAAAATAGAGTGAGAGTGTCCTTCATTCCAACAACCATTAAATTAGATGAATCATCAAGATGTTTGACAAAGGCATTTCTAGAGGTTGGATGGTGGTATAGTTTTAGATGGTGTCTATTTACTAAGAACGAGGTATGATTCTCATCTATTGTAATTAATCTAATCGTTCCATTGTCGAACACTGCATCCACTTGATATGGCCCCATCCAACAAGTGTGAAGCTTGCCTTTGAAATCCTTAAATCGGGAGTCGTAAAGTAATGCCCAATCTCCCACATGAAACACATTACTTTTGATAAATTTATCATGCCATTTCATTCTCTGTTGTTGAACAATAGTGGTCTTCTAAATAACTACTAACCAAATCTCGTCCAACTCATTTAGTTGTTCCAATCGGTTTTTTTGTGCTTCTGATAGGTCTAGGCCTACTTCTAGAGTTGTTCTGAGTGTACTGATCTCAAATTCCACCAGAAACAAGGGGACTTTCCCATAGACTAATTCAAATGGAGAAAACCCAGTTGTGTTACGCAATGTTGTTCTGTATGCCCATAAATCTTCTGGAAGTTTCTGTGCCCAGTCCCGGCGATGACTTACTATTGTCTTTGTCAAGATATTTTCCAATACCTTGTTTGTTCTTTCTACTTGTCCATTCTCCTGGGGGTGATAGGAGGTTGTCACTCTATGTTTGACCCCATATTTTTACATCATCTTTCCTATCATGTGAGATGTGAACTGTGATCCTCCATCCGATACAATTTAACTTGGAGTACTGTATCGAGCAAAGATTTCTTTAAAAATAAAGTCTGCCACTACTTGCTCTATTTCTCTTGTGACCGCTCTACCTTCCACCCATTTAGTTACATAATCAGTGTAGACCAGGATGTAAGATTTCTGATGAGAAGGTGGGTTGAAGGGTCCAACAAAATCAATGTCCCATTTCTCAAACGGTTCAAGGACTATCTGGGGCTGTAGAAGCATTTCATCTGCTTTCCTGGGTTGTCCCATCCGTTTGCAGTGATAACACCTTTGGACATAATCCCGAGCATCATGAAAGATGGAGGGCCAGTAATATCCCATTTGCAACACTTTGTGAACTATTCTTTTATCTGCAAAATGTCCTCCACAGGGTCCATCATGTGCAACCTTTAGTATCTCATAGATATCATCTTCTGCCACACAATGTCGAATCTGTTGGTCAACCCCTGTATGAAAGAGATATCCTGCCATCCATGAATATCGGGTACTCTAGTGAATAATCTTCCTTTTCTCCTTATATGACAGATGACGAGGCACCTTCCCGGTAGCAATATAATTAGCAATATTTGCATACCATGGAGTGTTCGCAGATACTGCAAAAAGATGTTCATCTTGAAAATTATCTTCAATTGGTGTATTCTTACCATCATGTTCTATCCTAGATAAGAAATCTGCAACCACATTGTCCTTCCTTGGTTTATCTACTATAGTAATATAAAATTCCTGTAGTAGCAAAATCCATCTTGTAATACGACCAAGGGTAACAGGTTTATTCATTAAATACCTGATAGTTGCATGATCAGTATGCACAAAGGTAGGATACCCAATAATGTAGTGCTGGAATTTGTTGATGGTATAAATGACAACAAGGAACTCTTTCTCAGTTACTGTGTAGTTTAATTTAGTAGGAGACAAATTCTTACTAACATAGTAAACTGCATATGGTACTTTGTCCTCTTGTTGTCCTAATACTGCACCAATCCTTGTTTGAGAAGCATCCATATGAATATGGAAAGGTAATATCTAGTCCGACCCTCTAAGGATTAGAGTGCTACAGACCAATTCCTTAATTCTCATAAAGGCTGCATCAAAGTCCTTTGTCCACACAAAATTTGAATCTTTTGTTAGCAATTGAAAAAGTGGATGTGTTACTTTAGCAAAATTTTATATAAAACTCCTGTAATAACCAGCACAACCAATAAAGTTGCATACCTACATGAGTGTTTTGGGTGTCGGGAAATGATGACTTACCTTTGTCTTTGCTGGGTCCATCCAGATTCCTTCAGCTGAAAGAAAATGTCCTAGAACAATTCCCTCCTCCATCATCATATGGCATTTTTCCATACTCAGAGAGACACGCGCTTGTATACACCTTTCAAGAACTTTTTCTAAATTTTTCATCCCTTCAAGAAATGAATCCCCATATGGAGTAAAGTCATCCATGTAAATTTCAACACTATCATCTACCAAATCAGAGAAGATTCCCAAAATTTCCCTCTGGAACATTGCAGGAGAATTACACAGGCCAAAAGGAAGGACCCGGTATGCGAATGTTCCCTAGGGGCATGTGAAAGTGGTTTTATCCTGATCTTCAGGAGCTATCTAGATCTGGTTCTACCCACTAAACCCATCTAGAAGAAAAAAAAACTTTTTTCTAGCCAATGTGTCCAGAACTTGATCAATAAATGGCAAAGGAAAATGATCTTTCTGAGTTGCCTTATTTAATTCTTGATAATCCATGCATATCCTCCATTTACCATTTTTCTTCGGGACCATTACTAATGGGGAGACCCATTGGCTATCTGAGATGGGGTAAATAAAACCTATGTCTAGAAATTTCTGAAGTTCCTCTTTCACAACATTTTTCAATGCAGGGTTCATCCTTCTCTGAGGTTGTCTCACAGGACGACAATCCTCCATAATGTATATATGATGGGTACATAAATTAGCAGGAATCCCCTTCATATCTGTATAATCCCAGGTGAAGGATTCTTTTTGTTTTCGAAGGACATCCATGAGTTTCTTCTTCTGGGATTCTGACAGGGTTGGATTAATATTCAAGGTTTTTCCTGGTTCTAGTTCCACTGGGACACTTTTACTAGATGCATCAATAGGTAGCTCCTCTGATCCTTCTACTGTTTCAATTGTTTCCTAAGTCTCACATCTTAGGATAGATTCTGGGAATTGTTGATTTGTTTCAGAAATGGAGAAAGGATCATCCATAAAGGAGGTGATTACATCATCTTCTGATTCCATTTTCAACTGAAGGGATTGTCCAATAGTGAGGACTGGTCTCAATTCCTTATTTTCCGTTTCGGGCTCTTTCGTAGATAAAATTTTCTTGCCTCATGTTGGTTTTATGGATGGGTTTGGTTCTGCAGGTGGGTATAACACTAAGTTCTTAATGTTGTGTCCATTTTAAATAACCATGTGTGTTTAGTTCTAATTGATGATGTCAATCAGAGTTCATTTAATGTCAACCCGGGAAGGTAAACTTAGAAGTGCCACCTATAGGTCTAGAAAGATTTCTAATTTGTCTGAGATCTTTGGTTCTTTTACAAGAACATATTCAACAAGATCTCTTCCAACAACTAAACAAACCTAGATCTAACATTCATCGAGATCCTAAGGTTCTCTTACAAGAACATTTGAATTTTAGGATCTCCTCCAATATTAGAACATCTAATAAAAACTTTGAAAGCTGAAATGAAACAAATATAAATATAATAATTGTATGAGGTCTTACAGTTCTCTTACAAGAACACTTTCAAATAAGACTCTTCCAATATTAGAACATTTAACAAAACTTAAGAGCTAAAATCAAACAAAAACATAAATTAAATTATACCTAAAATAAGAAAATCAACATGCAAGTGAGGCCATGGGGGCCCTCCATAACTCCACAAGCACACCACTTCAAAGGAGACTCGGATGTAGAAGCAAAATCGAAGTATGATTCTTTATTTCAAAATGTCCATTACAAACCAACTCTAAGATTACAACTCTCTCTAATTCTAAGATTACAAGCCTACAAATGAAGGAGGTGACACTCCTATTTATACAAGAGCTATGATAACAAACTCATAAATGTGATCCACTAATCTCTCTTTAGTTCCATACATTTCTCAACCATCTAGACACATAACCCTATCCTCCATGATATCCTCCATGATCTCCTCCATGATCTTATCAATGATCTCCTTCATGATCTCCTCAAATTCGAATTTGAACATAGAGTTCCACATAAAGGTGTCTAGGAAGCTTCTTTTGTACCTACACATGTCAACAAACTCATTCTAATTGTTAGGTATAAGTATAAGCATATTATTTTCTAAAGTTTAACCACAAATCCACTTAAAAATGTTAAGAATTGATAAAGTTTGGAAAAGCATAGTTATAACCCAAATGAGGTAAATGTAATGATGTGGAGGTGGAATGAAGGTGATATGAAGTTGAAATGGAAGTAATTGTGAAGGTTTTAGTGAATTAATGGAGTTAGAATAGGGACTATTTTGAGACCCTACAATGTGCCTTGATCGGCACCCAATGTAAGTATCTGTAACTTATCCATCCATGGTCTACCCAAAATCAAAGGATGGATGCCCACCGAAGATTGCATATGTAAGACCAGGAAATCTATGGGATAGTGCCATCAATCCACTGAAATTGTTACATCTTCCAACTTTCCTACAGGTTTGACTATAGATCGATCTGCCAATTCCAATACTGTAGGTGTATGTTTCAAGTTATGAAGACCTAATGCATGCATGGTTTTAGTGGTGATAACATTGATGGAAGCACCCAGGTCTACCAGCACATTCAGAATCTATACCCCATTAATTTGTACTATTAGAATTGGGTTCCCTGGATCTCCATACTTTTCAGGCATTGACCTTCCCGTCATGAAATTTGATAATTTTCCCATAACATGAATGGTAAGGGGGTCTTTGGATTTCTTTGCAGGTTTATTTGAATAGTATTCCCTAAGAGTCTTTGCATATATTGGCACATCCTTCATAGTTTTTAACAAGGGAATTTTAACAAATAAGTTATGCAATTCTCCTAATAAATCAAATTCAGCTCGAGGGCTTGATTTACTCAAAGTTAGTCTCTTTGGGGAAGGGTGTTCAGATTGATGTTGTTTTACAGGAGGTGCCTGGTTTCTATTAGTTTGTTTTTTCTCTTTATTAATTGGTTTTGATTCCTTACCTTCACTATCAATTTGTTCAATGGTAACTAGAGGAGGTTGAACATTAACTGTCTTCCCTGATCGTAGATTCATTTCATACAACTCTGCAGTGGAAATGCTATATGAAGGTAGGTTAATAATGTCATCTTATTGAGCTCCCTTACTATTAGGATTTAGATTAGGTTGGATTGGGAGCTGAGGACAGGCAGGTTGATTACCTGGAGGCACATTAGAGGGAAGTTGGATTTGCTACTGTGGCATCGGCTAAGGAAACTACCCGGGAGGGGATCCTCGCCAAGTTGGAGCCCATGGGGACCTCAAACTGGCTTGAGGGTTCCACTACTGCCAAGGTGGAAACTGGTATTGTGGCCACATGGAAGGATAGGGCATGGACTAAGGATTCATATCATAATGATTGAAATACTGAGATGGATCTAAGTACATACCTTGATTTCCCATCGTTGGTCGAGGCTGCCATGGATTTCTAGGCCCCATGAGGTACAATTTCTCCATGTCTTTCCCCATCCCTTAAAATACTGCTTTCAGGCCTGGCAGGGAGGGGCATGAGCTTGTTGCATGATTTAGCTCACAGATTGCACATTCCTCTATGGATTTTAGTGGACATTCCCTCTCTGGATGCTTCTTTCTACACGTTGGGAAGAATATCACCATGGTCCTATCCAATTCTAGCTACTTCTATTTTACTTGCAGCATATCCATTTGTGTCGATAGGGTGTTGAGGATATCCATCCTCAAATTGTCTAGTAGGTTTTCGATTTTTGCTTTCGTAACACCTCCGCCAGACCCTTTTGTTGAGTGAATCCCTTGTCTATTTCTTTAAAGCCCCCTCTAGCACTGAATGCATAGTTCACAGATACCTTTGAAGCTTTCCTTAGAGATGTCTCCCTTTCCCACAATGTTCAATAGTTCCATCAAGTCCTCACAGAAAGATCGGAGGAGGATAATTTTTTTAATTTCCTTATCCAGGTCGGAGTGACTTGACCTCTGTAAGGTGTACTTGAATCATTCCATGCAATCTTCCAAGGTATCATCTTCTTTTGTATGAACATGAAAAGTTCCTCCTTGATGTTCCGGGATTTACAGTAATCCTGGTATTTTCTAGAAAAGTTGTCCGCATATCATCCCATGTGGAAATAGAGCTTCCTCCAAGGCCCATGAACCATTGCAGGGTTGTTCCTTTTAATGTAGAAGGAAATTTTTTTAACTTTTGGGCATCTGTCATGTAGTCATACCTCTGACACACTATGTCAAACTCGAATATAAATGTGTTGGGGTCTTCTGAAACAAGCCCATGAAATTTTGGTAAGGTTGCTAATGGAATAGGCTTTGTGGGCGCACCAGCTCCCAGATCCCTGATTGGAAATTTGATAGTGGAGGTTGTGGGAGCCATAAATATCTTCCAATAACCATTGGGCATTTCAACAGGCTTTGTAGAAGATGGTTGAGGCTTCCTTACCACTCAAATCTGAGTTTCTTTAGCAGCACTTCCCTAGTCCCTTGGTGATGCAAGTACTCCTTTGTCCCCTTCTCTTGCGTCCTGATGACTTGATCCCTTGGCTACAACCTCCTCTCTCTTAATGGAGTGGTATGACTCTGTTGAGGTTCTTCTTGTGACCTCTTCCCTAGTCAGGTATACTGCTAGATGTTTCTTCAACTGTTGGAGGGACTTGCTTTGTCATATTACCCACGAATGTTGTAGACAACACTGGTTGATCTACTAATTGGCCCTTGAACTTCACTCTTCATGCCCCTAGTCTCACTGCTATGTGAGAGGATGTTTCTGATTCATCCTTTGCTATAATCTGTTGGATGTAGGTCTTTCTTCCCAAATTTGGTCCTCCCCTCTTTGGGGCTCTCCCTCTGCCCCTATTATTCGGTTCTTTGTTCATACAAATGTTGGTATGATGGTGGTCTTGGAATGAACCTACAATTATTTAGTCTTGAATTAAGGTGTCAAATGACCATTCCTTCCCCAAGACGAAAGAACTTACAAAAAGAAAGGCAGCTAAAAAAAACAAGAGTCTAAGGTTTAGGGCCCGGAGCAAGGTATAAAAAAACTCATCCCTACCTAAGACAAGCACCAGGAACACACACACACAGTGAGAAGACCTAATACTTTCCAAATATGAAGTAGGGCATCAAAAGACTCCTCCCTCCCCAGGGTAAAAGCTAGGGTTTCCAAAAAAAACACACAAGAGTTTGAAAGAAGTAAATCTAACTCAAGGTCTGGAGCAGGGCATCAAAATACTCCTCCCTCCACTGGACAAGAGAGTGGCCAAAAACAGAAAAGAAAAAAAAAATAAAAACAAGTGGAAAGAACACCTATGCTCAAGACTTGAAGCAGAGTGAGAAAACTCGTTCTCTCCCCAGGACGAGAGATTGACCCTCTGGTTGGTCTGGATCATTGTCTTGCACCTTGTTATCCTCTCCGGAAATGGCGCCAAAATGTTGGTGTCCAAGTATGAACGATTTATTCACCCTTTTTCCTACATTAATTTATCAATCCGGGTGCGTATCCTTTCAAGGCAATGTGCAAGGTATATGCAGGGGAAAGAGCACAATCCGTTCTGACCAAGGGTTCACAATTAAGATTCCAAACATTGTTGTGAAACTAGATCAATTACAAATTTAGAAAAGCAATCACAACAATTAAAACACTGTAACAACAAGCATAAACTAATGAATGATACACACAGAAAGATGCAAC
This sequence comes from Picea abies, assembly GCA_900067695.1. Classification (NCBI taxonomy): domain Eukaryota; kingdom Viridiplantae; phylum Streptophyta; class Pinopsida; order Pinales; family Pinaceae; genus Picea; species Picea abies. The sequence continues at coordinate 10,455 of CBVK0100154427.1, forward strand.
ACCTAATCATAAGAGCGGGCCCAGCTCTCTGATCAAGGCTGCGTTAGTCACAGTGAAGATTAAAATAGCAAAATAGATGATACTTTATTAATTTGAAAAGGGGTATTACAATATCGATGGGGGTGTCCCCAATTACAGGAATAAACTATCTTTTATACATGGAAAGGGATAACAACCTCTTTCCCCAAAACATGTAACCGTATCCCCAGAAATATACATTAGTTGGAACGACACCAATACCAGATAGACAAGATCAACAAGATGCCCAAGAATGGTTCAGGGATCTGTGACTCCAGCTGCATGGCCTCCTTATGGTTGGTCATTGTTGTGAATAGTGGATCTACTACAAGATGTTGAATCCTTGGTTCCTGTTCTCTAGAAGTTGTGGTCAAACATTCATTTTAGTGCTGGGAATAGGCAAAATCCACGACTTTATTTCATTAATAAAATATTCCAATAGACAAGGCAGAGGTATTTAACTTACAGGTTTAGCATAGTAAACATAGGTAAATAAGTGAAAAAAGGTCAAAAAGGGTAATGGAAATGCAGCAGAAAGATAACTCGATTTGGTGCCCAACAGTGGCTTGTTGGCCAAGTATCACTTTTGAACCTTGATTTTGAGGTGGTTCTTCTAGACAATATTTATTCTATTGTATCTCCAAATTTTCGGCCCTTCTGGGTATGAAACTTTATTTTTTGTAGTTCTATGATATTTCTTCTCTACAATCCCAAAGGTCCGATCAAAATTGGATGTACCAAGTGGAATGTACGGTAACTTCTCCACAACTTGCTGATTTTTGGCCTTTCTAGGAGATCTCACTTGTATAGCGTTCCCCACACAAAATCATTGATATAAAATTCTGAAACTTGTACCAAACATACTACAGATAGTCCACTATCATATGAAACTAGTCTCACTCAATTTAGATACTCTAGGAAGAAGTTATGATTGTGTTACCTGGAACACCTGCTTGGGACTAGTCAATAGGACTAGTTAGATACCCTATCTTCCACAGGGTGTATCTACAAATGTAATATGAACCAAAAGCTGCAATTTTCACCACAGATAACTTGCTAATGTTTGTGAATAGAATCTGGAGTTTAGTGTCTAAAACATTACATAAAACCTTTTATATAAAAAATTCCGCAATGACTCAGTTCGGGATGATTCCAGAACCCTATATTACACAGGCTATATCTCCTAATGTGTAAGGCTTCAGGAGATTAAATATTAACCCAACGTACCTTGTTCCGTCTACTAAGTATCCTCCAAGATATTCCTTCTGAAATGTTGTAGAGAAACATTCATATTAAAAATTCCAAGGTGTCTGAGATGTAGCAGCGAAACCCTAAGACCTTGAGCTCTGATACCATATGTTAAGAACCAAATATCAATATAGCATATAAAAACCTCAGAATAAGTAATCAATAACTTGAAAAAGAGATAAATTCATATAATAATCCTCTTCGAGGGGACAACCTCATTATGCCCACATAAATGTCCAATTACAAGATGATTCCAAATGAAAATGTCTCCTTGGTATATATAGGAGACTAGGAGGCACAATTACAACTAATGGACTCAAGTCGACATAAATAAAATAACATTAATAATGTAATATACCCCAATTAAGGGGTAATGAGCCATTATTTAGGGCTTAACAAATACTGTCATGATTTCTTTCTTCCTTAGGTTTCCGGAAGACCTGATGTTCATGGCATGCCTCTACATTTTCTCACCAAAGTCTTCCTCCTACTCACCCTTACTTTGACTTATTGACTAAATTTGATTCTAGACCTCATCGCTTATGCATGCTAGTTTAGTTTCCTAAGTTAAAACGATATCATCTCGATTCTGCATCCATTGGACCTCTTTAAGACCAACCTGTGACACAAAACTTTGATGGGTATTGGGCTTACCTTCGACGCAATCTGGAGGTAATTTTTGGTGCTAAAATTTTTGGCACCGTTGCTTGGGAGGAATTGAAGTTTTTCCATGGGATTGAACGTCAAAGCTCACTAATTATGAAGGTGCATCAAAACTCAGTACATTGAAGATTGCAATTGTGCACCTGGAAAATCCACTGTTACGACTCCAATGTTTCAGTTGTGGCTTCTAGAGGTAGACACATGAGGTATACTCCACAACTACCTTTAACAACACCTAAAGTTGACCCAGAGAAAATTATCAAAAGATGACAGACCCCTCAGGAAGGTACTTTTTCTATTGAACCAGGTATTTTTGATGATTTTCACTATCCTCCTATATCAACTCCAGTAGTTGTTTCTCATTTTCCTATTACACCATCTATTGGAGCTTATAGAATTTTGAATTTGGAGGGTTTTCCTATTGATTTCCCCTCTCCTAGTTTCACTACTCCTCCTCATATTACAGTTTTTGTCTTGACAGAGAGGGAAACCTTTGTTCCCTCAAGCCCTGCAACTTTTTCTCCAAATCTTTTGTTGTTTCCTTCTTCTCCCGGAAGCACATCCCCAACCTCACCTATCTAAAATCGATCTCCTCCTAGTTCTCCTCCATTTCACATCCAAATGGAAGGTGATAATCCCCATAGAAATAGGATGGTCGAGATATTAGCTGCTAGCTATTCCCCCCTAGTTTTACCTTAGCCTATGAATGCTCTCCCAGCCACAGATGAACTTAAGTACATTCCCCAATTCACTGGGGAGGGAGACATGATTGCATAAGAGCACCTTTCATCCTTTTCTAGGTTTGCAGAGATTCAAGCTATCGAAAATGAAGATGTGTGGATGAGAGTTTTTGTACAAAGTCTGGATGGCAATGCCAGGGATTGGTTTAAGGACTTGCAGCATGGATCTATTGATGGGATTGCTGCTCTGGATGATGCATTCTTAAGGAACTGGGGGAATAAAAAAGATCTCCTTTATTATATTACAGAATTTGAGGCAGTTAAGAGAGAGGAGGGGGAATCTATTTCAAACTTCTCGAAGAGATTTAATAAAATTTATAAAAAGATTCTAGTCAGAGTTAAGCCTACATAAATCTCTACCAAAATGACGTATGCTAATTCTTTCATCCCTGAATTTTTCCTACTATTGAGAGAACGAAGAGCTACCTCCTTGGCTCATATGCAATATGTGGTCCTTGAAGTAGAATCCAATATATTGCCAAGTGATAAACTTAGGGGTAAATCTGATAAAGACAGGGGAAAGGGTAGGTCCGAAAACCTAACTTCTAGTTATTCTATTACCCCCCCTCAAACAAATGAAATGGCCAAGATGCTAAAATCACTTTCTGCTAGAATGGAAAAGATTTAATTAGAAGGAAAGAAGAACTACATAAATCCCCAAATGTTGATAATAAAGGAAACTATAGGAAGCCTAAAATTACCCCTCAGATTATCCAAAGAGACTAGAGGAGAAGAGATAGATATGATTAGAAAATCAAGACCCCTATCCAAAATAATCTTGTTGTTGATGAATTAGAAGGGGATGAAGAACTTGATCCTGAAATTCAATGTCTTGGGGACACCTCCTATTTTCCTCACTTAAATCAGTCTGCATACGAGGAATATATCATGGAAAGTCAGCTAAATGAGTTAAGAAAAGGGGACAAGGCCAATGACATCCCCAACAGATATAACCTCATATCCAAGAAGAAATAAGGAAATCCTAATTTTCCTGATCAACCCACCAGAGAATAGAAGCTTGTTGATGATGTAGCAGACGACAACAATTGTAAGAAATTTCGAACTCCCTCTCAAGTGGCCATAACTCATGTCCCATAAGTAAAAGAAATCTTAAAGCCTACATCCCCTTTTAATTTCTAGCATGAGGTTCAGAATATTAGGATCCTTGTACCCCTTTTAGAGCTGGTCAAGTATGAAGATTTCAAAAGAGTCCTCTCTAAGTTGTTGATGCTTGAACCCACAATTCATCCCACATACTCTGTTAATTTGCAAGATGAAAAGACAACTGTCATATTAGGACCTTTGGTAGAAGATAGAGATGATTCCTCTTCCCCCTTATACACTTCATTGAACATCCATGATAAGGTGTTACATAACTGCTTAATGGATTCAGGAGCATCCCACAATATTATGCCTAACATTGTCATGGAAGAACTCGGATTGGAAGTTACAAAAGATTACGATGACCTGTATTCTTTCAATTCCAGGAGGGCGAAGTGACTTGGGGTTATCAAATACTTATCAGTGTCCTTGTTCCACCTACTGATGAAGAGTGTATTCATGGATATCATAGTGGTTGATGTTACTCCTAAGTTAGGAATGCTCCTATATAGATCTTGGATAAAGAGATTGGGTGGAACCTTGTAGATGGACCTTTCATACACCACCATTCTTGTGTTCGGGGGTGAACAAAGGAGACTTTATAGGGAAGCACAACTCACATACATCATTAGTGATGAAGAAAACCCCATCAACCATCCTATTTTTTCTCTGATCACTGATTTGGGATCCAATGTGTTGCATCTCGCAGATGCTTCTGAAGTTCCTCTTGAAATAAAAAATAAACCCACTTCTTCTCGTGAAATACTTCCCCCAACTACTTCTGTGTGAGAGACGTTTTTTGACGGAGCCTCTTCCAAAGAAGGGGTTGGTGCTCGAGTGTTTTTTGTGTCACCTTGTCAAGATACTATACCTTTGTCCTACAAACTAGAATTTGAAGCTACCAACAATGTGGCAGAGTATGATGCTCTTTTTTTAGGTTTAAGAGCTGCGAAAGACATGGGGATTGAAGAGCTAGCAGTATTTGGAGATGATAAAACAATTGTTCATCAGGTCAAAAATGTTTATCAAGCCAAGCACCCTAGGATTAATACTTACATAAATGAGGTGTGGGACCTAATTGACAATTTCTTCTTAGATTTCAACATTTCATTTGTTCCAAGAGTGGAAAACACAATGGCTAATTTTTTGGCCATTTCAGCAAGCAATTTTAGAATCCTTTTTCCACCAAAGCTTAGGTATGATGTTGAGGTAAGATATAGGCCCTCCATACCTGACAATATCAAGCATTAGAAGGTGTTCGAGGATGATCTTGAGATCATAAAATTTATTGAGTCTATTGATGAGTTATTTGCATTACACATTGACCAGGATCATGATTCCGAAGGTGACCGTCCTACTGATGTATTTTTAAATAAAATTTCTAAGCACCATATCGTTCAGCTACCTAGAAACCACATTCCAAAGGGGCTAGTTCCTTTAGAAATATTGTTTGATTGGAACAATGTGGCGGTAAATTTTAAATACCAAATTGAGGATGTTGATGTAGATAAATGCAACATCAGTACAGAGGAGGATCCAAAGTTTGTCAAGTTATCAAGCATCCTATCAAGCGAGTAGAGAGCCAAGTACACTGAGTTATTAAAGGAATTTACTGATGTGTTTTCATGGACCTATGAAGACCTCAAAACATATGACACCACTGTCATTGAGCATAAGATCCCATTGAAGGAGGAGGAAAAACTGTTTAGGCATAAATTAAGACAGATAAATCCTATGTTGTTAAATGTTATGGAAAGGGAGGTAAAGAAGTTATTGTATGCCCAAATCATATTCCCTTTGAGATATCCCAAATGGGTGGCCAACTTGGTTCCAGTTAGGAAAAAGAGTGGAGAAAACAAAATCTGTATTGATTTCAGGAATCTGAACAGAAGCTCTAAGAAGGACAATTACCCTTTGTTGAAAATGGAACACATATTACAGAGGGTGATAGGAACATCCAAGATCTCCATGATTGATGGATTTTTTGACTACAATTAGATCTTTGTCCTGCTAAATATAGAGAAAATATAACCTTCACCACTCCTTGGGGCACATTCATGTATGCCAAAATTCCCTTTGGATTGATGAACGTGGGAGCAACCTTCCAATGAGTCATGGACATCGCCTTCATTGGAGAAAGAGAAAAATTTGTGGTCATCTATCTGGATGACATAACAGTCTTCTCCAAATCTGATAAAGAACATTGTCAAAATCTGAAAAGGGTCTTCTCGAAATGCAAATGGTTTGGTCTCTCCCTAAATCCCAAGAAGTCATTATTTTCCATGCAGGAGGGAAAATTATTGGGACACATTGTATCAGCTGAAGGGGTCAAGATTGATTCAAGTAGGGTGGAAGCAATTCAAGACTTATCACTTCCTAGATCCAAGAAAGAAGTTCAGTCCTTCCTGGGAAAGATCAATTTTTTGAGGATATTTGTTTCAAATTTTGTTGAATTGCTAAAGAATATCACAACCATGCTCAGGAAGGGGAATGAAGTAAAATGGACTGTTGAATCCAGAGAATCCTTCAACCAAATCAAGAAGGCACTAACTGAAGCACCTGTGCTTATCAATCCTAATTATTCCAAGGACTTTCTGATTTTTTTGTTTGCTTCATTTGATACAGTGGCAGTTGTTTTACTACACAATAATTATTTAGGGCTGGAGCATCCTATTTCTTTTTTTAGTAGAGCACTAAGAGATGCAAAAGTCAGATATGACATCATGGAGAAGTAGGCCTATGCCTTGGTGAAATCCATCAAGGCTTTCAGATTCTCTGACCTGCATTAAAAAATCACCACATATGTTCCTGCAGCTGTTGTGAAGGGAATCCTCATCCAGCCTAACATAGATGGGATGAGGAGCAAGTGGATTGCTAGAATCCTTGAATTTGATCTAGAAATAAAACCCACCAAGCTAGTTAAAGGCCAAGGTTTAGCCAAGGTTTAGCCAAGTTGTTGGTTGAATCTAATTGTAGAGATTTGGAGGATAACTTCATAAATTCCTGCTCAGAAAATTAGCAGGCTGAAGTGTTTGGTAAGATCACTCAAGAAAACTCCCCATTGGCAGAATGTGCTTGGTACAATGACATTATATATTTTCTGCAAACATTGTGACCTCTAGATGGAATGGAGAAAAGCAAGGCAAGATATTTAAAGCTCATAGAAATTGGATATTTTCTTATTGACCAAGTTTTGTATTGGAAATAACCTCTAGAAGTGCTTTTGATATTCTTAGACCCATAGGAGGCCCAAAAGGTTATGTTTGATTTTCATGACAGCCTGTGTGGGGGACATCATTTATGGAGAACCACATCCTACAAGATTATCAGGGCTGGGTACTTATGGCCTACTCTATTTGATGATGCATGTGCAAAGGTCAGAGCTTGTGTCAAATTTCAAAAATTCGTTGGGAAGCAACAACTCAAGTCTCTTCATTTGAATCATTTGGTAGCTTCAGGACCCTTTCAATAGTGGGGCCTAGACTTTATCGAGGAGATTCATCCTCCTTCAAGTGGACAACACAGGTGGATCTTAACTGTGACATGTTTTTTCACCAAGTGGATAGAAGCTATCCCCACAAGGAGTGCCTCTCAGAGAGTAATCATTGGTTTTCTTGAGGATATTATGGAAAGGTTTGGTTTCCCAAAAAGGATCATCACTGATAATGTTGCATCCTTCATGGCTGATCCATTAATCCAGTTTTGTGATCAGTTTGGAATTTCATTGATTCACTCATCTTCTTACTACCCCCAAGGAAATGGATTAGTAGAATCCTCTAACAAGGGCCTTATAAATATTATCAAAAGATTGCTAGAGGAAAACAAGAAAGCATGGGATTCAAAGCTCAAATTTTCTCTGTGGGTTGATAGAGTGACAACAAAGAGGTCCCTGGGCATATCTCCTTTCCAATTGGTATATGGGACTGAAGCAGTTTTCCCTTCTCAACTTTCCCTTCCTATGGAGAAATTTTTCCAAGACTTCCATGGAGAACCCATTGATATGATTAGAAGAATTCATCAGCTGGTAGAAATCCAATATATTATAGAGCAGGTGATGGAAAAATCCCTTGACCATCAACAAAAAATCAAGCAGGCCTTTGACAGGAAAAGCAGTAAGGAGGATTTCCAGCTGGGGTATTTAGTACTCAAATGGGATGCGCCCAGACAAGACAAGGGAAAACATGGTAAATTTGAAGGGCTTTGGATCAGACCCTTCAAAGTTTCTGAGACACTTTCAAATAATACTTACAGGTTGCAGAATTTGGAGGGTGATGAATTTTTTAATGGCCTAGTAAATGGGCACTTCCTAAAATTGTGTTTTGTTTAAAGCCCCAGTTGGCATCCCACCATTGTAAATACCATTCCTATTTTATGTTTATTTTGTTTTTAATAGGAGACTCCATAGACCAAAGCTAAGGCACTAGAACTACTTGTTCTTGGTAGCTTGCAGGGAGTATGCCATCCCCTTTGGAGCCAAATGTTATCACATAAAATTGTCAAAGACTTAGGGGTTTGTGTTTTCTACCTAAGTCTGTATTTTGCCTGCCTCTCTTCATTTTGTAGACCCGATCGTAAGGTTCTTCCTTTCGTCTTATAGTTTTCTTCTTTGTCTACCCGAGAGGTGTCGGCCCTAAGCCTTTCTGTTTTCGATATGGTCAATCACTTCTCTCTCATTACCTATGTCACTAATATTTTTGTCTCCCTGAGCCCTTAGTCAGTCATCCAATATTCATCTATAGAGACCACAGCCATAAGCACAAGAGAAACACTTAGAGTGGTCTGATATTAAATCAAATGAAGCAAGCGAGCAAGATCAACTTTCAATGACGAAGATTCATCAAGAAGAGCAGATAGATGGCCATCAGGTGATCAATATCATAAATTTACATGGAGTATAGCATCATATAGATGGTATGAAATCACGAGGCCTGTCCTAGCCATTGATCCTAGGAAAGACACATGGAAAAATATTAGCATTTCACTGACTCAGAGGATGGATCAGTTAAAGGGCGAGTCATGATGACTTGTGAAACCCGAATCATCAATATGATCTGGGTCGTCCATCTCAGAAGGGCACGTGGCACGAGATCTGAATTGTGGAGGAAGTCATTTCGGGAGTTCGATAGTGAGGGTTCCCAATAGCCCGAGGTTCAGAAGAATCGATATGATCTGGGCCATCCATTGTAAAGGGACATGTGTCACTCGATCCATGCGATCACGATTTCACAACTTGGAGATTTCGACATGGAACACAACATGAGTTTGAAAAACGCGAAATCACGATGTGCCTAAGAGTTGGGCCCATGAACATAGCCTGCAGTCATATGGAAGTAGGGCCATAAATAAAGGGAAAGTGTTTATCGAGCAGTGGGTGGCTGATATTTTTCAAGGGAATGATCGTGGCCATCAAGTTTAAATAAAATCCAACCATTGATCTAGATGGCTCATTTAGCGGGATCAAACATTAGGATATTTGAAATTAAGGCAGGTGAAGACTCCCAATAGGTGATATCCTAAAATTTCATGCAGGGGATGTGTATGGTCATAGCCTGAGGTCGCATGGAACAAAGGATAGCATAGGAGCTGTGAAAAAGACTGGAGTGCCCGAGTTGGTTACAAAGGAAGAGATGCGTGGCCTTGAGATGCCAGAATTGACTCAAAGGAGTCGAGAACTCTCTTGGGGCATTTATGGGTGTTAGGATCCATCCTGATCTCGATGCAGTTAGTTAATGGAAATAGGGGGAGGTAGTTGAAACCTCATTTCACCCCATAAATGGAAATCATAGAAGAATTGGCCATGGAGGCAGGTTTTCAACCCAAGGTATCCCTATAAATGAATTCTCCTACAAAGCCCATATTGATCTGAGATCGCGTCTGACAGAAGAATGCAAGTGCATACTGAAAGAAGAAGGTGCATATGCAAATCTTTGAATGAAGTAGTCAAGTCACACCCTTGGTGTTGGCGGGTTGTTCTGAGTATAAATACTCAGTTTTGATATTTTGTTAGGGTCGATGATAGAGCCAAGCTCTCATATTGTAAATTTTTAGTGAAGTTTCTAGTTCTCTGGTTAGATATTGTGATCTGAGATTCCTTGATTAATATAAGTCAACTTTCTTTCTCCATATTATTTGCCTCTGGTACTGAGAGAATTCATGGATGACGGATTCACATCAATTTTCATGATTGTGTTATGATGAATGTTTGATTATAATACTTTCATGAATTCTTTTAGTTCCATTTAAGTTGAAACCCAAGGAGATCTTGCATTTGAATTTTTCTTCCTTAGGCTATCGAAATACCTGATGTTCACGGCATGCCTCTACATTTTCTCACCAAAGTCTTCGTGCTACTCACCCTTACTCTGACTTACTGACTAAAGTTGATTCTAGACCTCATATCTTGTGCATGCTAGTTTAGTTTCTTGAGTTAAAATGATATCATCCCGAGTCTACATCCATTGGACCTCTTTAAAACCAACCCATGACATAAAACTCTAATGGGTACCAGGTTTACCTTTGACACAGTCTAGAGGTGAATTCCAGTGCTAAAAAATTCCATGTGGTCTAAATGAATGACCATCGAAAGCAGTAAAAAGAGTAGGTGACAGAGACAAAATGGGTTGGCCAATCGCCTTCCAACACACCAACAACATCATGCATGTCGAGGCACCCTCATCAACCACTGTGCGGAAAATATTTCATGTAAAATTTTTGGTGGTGTAAACCACTACTATCTGAAATGCCACATGGTAGGGGAGACGAGGTTTTAATTCGTTTGTATATAGCATGATCATTCCTCAATTACAAGTCTCAATAGATCCTAAGGCAGCTAACAGGGCCTTTCTCTGTGAAGGGAAACTCTAGAGGACCTCCAAAGAGGACATTGCACAAGGGTTTTGTGACAAATCCTCCACCATAGAGTAGTTTTGGGTGGCCCTCACCTTTGCATTATGTGAATATTTCTTGAATGCCCCTTTCGGGATGTGTGTCATTGTTTCTCCCATCATCTTCTCAATCTGAAGAGGAACATATGGGTTTTCGACTTCTTTACCCTTTTTAGCAGTGTTTGGCATTCTGTAATCATGTGCCCTAGTTTCTATGTAGACATCACCTTTCATCATATAAACATTCACGGACGAAGGATTAATAGAAGACGCAAGGTGTCCCTGACTACCCCCATCCTCCTCGAAGAGGCTTGAGTAAAAATTTTCCCATGAGGAAATGGGCTCATTAACATAGCAAGTTGTTGTTGCACAAGTAACTCCTGGGCCTCCATAGGACAAGGGAATAGGTGAGTCATGTGGTCTTCCATGCAAAGGTTACACAGATACTTCAAATTTATTTTCTCTATGTTTCCCCCGCCAACATTCTTGGTGGGTTTCTTATCCCCCTTACCCTCCTTGTTTATTTATTTTTCTTGTCGTCAGGCTGCTGGTTGGCCTTTGAGTTTTTCGATTGCACACTATGTACATCCAACGTTTGAGTAGGGGTAGCAGCCGAACTAGAGGTTTGTATTTTCGGTGCCTTCTGTATCGACAATTGTTGCAATTGATTCGACAATGGATCAGTGGGATTTTCTTATGCTGAACCAACTATACCATCAGCATGTGGTCCAGAATCATGTCTGGCCTTGTCAAGGATAGACCATTGTGCATCTAGCAAAACTCCGTAGAGTAAACTAGACTGAGAGTATATTATCTCTAGTTGTTGAGCTCTCATTATCACCTCTTCCTCGGAAAACACTCCCTATGTTTCTACGTCCTTGGATAACTGGGGTACCAAAGTCTTAAGGAACCACTCCAATAGGAAAGCTGATGGGACTGGTACTTTTATCAAACTCGTTTGATGTTGCCATTCTTAGATATGATCCAAGATATGGCCAGCCTTTGTTTGCTCAAAGTTGGCCAAAAATTCAGTGTCGGCATCATATCTCACAGGTAGTTGAAAATGTTTTAGAAAAACCATTGCCAACTCACCAAAAGTAGAGGATCTTAAGAGGTTGATCTCGATGTACCATTTTGTGGCACTCTGGATAAGAGTGCATTGAAATAGATGCAAATGAACGGAGTCATCTCCCAATGAGTTTGACGAGTTCCATAGGTGAAAAGTGGTCACATGATCACCCAGATATTTGTTAGGATTACCTTCAAACTTTGGAATGTCCGAGGGAAACTTCGTCGGCATAGGAGGCCAACGTGGATCATGATAGATTGGGTCGTTTAAAAATCTTGACAAGTCTATAAAATGCACCGTTGCCAAAAATGGTAGATTATTCTATTGACTATGCACAGGGAAAAAGGAGCCTGGAGTTTGACTAGCACCAGGTTGCCAAGAAAAGTTAGGAACATGACTAGGGTTCTACTAAATACCATGGCCTTGGCCAGCGAACAGATACTAGGTTTGTTTAGAACTCATCGGTTGATTCTCGTAGTTGGACGTTGAGGGATAGGCGGGGATTGCTCCCTGCATGGTGTTCCAAAGATTCTCGAAAGGGTTTCCCCTGTCGATTCAATGGGCACAAGTATTGATCCTTTCCTAGGGTTCCATTGGCCAAGGAAGGGGTTTCCCCCAGTCGACATCCCTGATGAGGGAACTGATCTCTGCCACAGATTCCAGAGTTCTTGTGAGGAGAAGACTCTTGTGTGTGCCCCCTGTGTAGGAATAGTACCCTACATAGGATTTGGTTGTCCAAAACCAAGTTTTCCCTTGGCCGAGATGGTAGCTGATGAGAAAGCATTATTTCCAAATGCACCGAACAAAGAGAATGACATTGAACCCATGGACGTGGTGTAGGAAGAAGTTCCTTGACTACCTACTCTGAATAAGTTGTAGTTCATGTTCGGCTAGATAGGTTGTTGAGGATCACTGCCTAGTGAGGGGGATGACGAAGGTATATGACCCCCACCATAAGGGAAAGCATTATAAGGGGCTAAGGTGACTCCCATGGACCCTTGCAGAGATGTGTTTGATCTCCCTGCCCTTAGACCCATGGTCTGTAGGGTGGAGTAGGAGAGGATAGAGTTCGTATCAAATCTGGGCATCCTGTATTGTTATTGGATAAATCTGTAGGTGTAGACACTAACAGATCTCCCTAGATCCACCTAGATCTAGAACAAAACAACACATGATACGACTCTTTCTCTAAGTTTTAGTCATTGAATCTACTACACAAAAGGAATAAGTGACATACCTTTAACCGCTTACGTAGGTCTCTATTATTCCCGCTTCACTCCAGTGCTCTTGTGAAATTGGGTCCAAGACAATACAAACCAACCAAAGTGAAGATAGCAAAGTATATTCAATGTCAACCTATGCATATGATCAAGGAGTTACGCAATAAAACAAGAGTGATTTTATGGGAAAGGGACATGCCTCTTATTATATTAAATGAAAGTAGAAGATACAACCAGATCACCTTGATGTCGCAAGCTTCCTTTCAGTGACCCTTGGTTCCAACACACACACCTTCTCTATATTTGCATGAAGAAGATACAATACAACTTGATAGACCGAATAGAGTCTCCAAGCTTCTATCCAAGCAGAGTTCTTCACACAATTCTTACAAGAATTCCTCATTCAATTTTGCTTAACCTTTTCCATGAGAAACCTTTCAATATATAGGAGAAGGAGAGATGGTTAAATGGATGAGGATGATCCCACCAAATCTCAAAAGTTAGTAGAATGCCAACCATGCGAATGCCAACTCATTTTATAGAATATCCCCTTCTAGAACCTTCATGACCTCTTCTCCTTTTCAAGCTTAAAAATGGGTTCAAACCCTACCTATATAGTAGACTGCGAATAGTTCCCACCTTAAGTATGGGTTGCCTGCGAGAATCAAGGATTTATGCACCCTATAACATAGGTAGCCTGTGAACTCATCTTAAAAATGTGTTTTTTGGAAGAAGACAGTAGTCACTTTTCTCAGGCAAAAAGTCCTCGTGGGAGCCTGAATATAGCACTATAGGGACATCACCAGAGTAACCAAAATAATGTGTAATAGAATGCCCCCCAAAGTATGAGGCTGGAAACTGTGACATCCAAAATACTTTGTAAACTGCATGTGTGTGTCAAAAACAAGGAACACACCTAATCGGAAACCCGTTAACAATCAAGTATCTATAGAATATAATACCAGTTCTAAGGTAGGCATTCCCATGCTCAGATCAAAAATGAATGGAATCATAAACGTAGGTCATGGCCACATTTCATACACCATGGATGCATTTTTTCAAAATGCTACATAGCCACTAGGAATATACTGTGGATCTATGTGAGAAGACTTGAATTAAGACATATCCACGTGACATACAAAGTAGATATATGTGATGATACAAATCATACATAATCCATCGTAGCTTGGATAAAAAAGATGAGATCCAGGGTCTTCAATCCCGTCACCTAAAAGTACGAACTTGGCCATGTGATTACATGTGTTGAAGTCGAACATGGTAGAAACCACACTATTACCGGTCATTGATGAAAATCGTTAACAAGTGCGAGGGAAATCACCATTATTGTCAATGACTCCCAAGGTACTAAAGTACAATCCAAATGAATGCTAATGAATGAGATGATGTCTAGAACTCGGTGGAATCTCTCGATCAAGGATCAATGATATGAAACCCCTGTTGAAAGTGAAGAGACCTATCATTAAGGCATGCAGGTTCCAAGGTACTAAATGATTTCGAAGTCTTATTCCCGAATAATGAGTTGGATTCGACAGAAAAAGAATCGTCACAGAAGGGCCTTAATGTATCCCTCATCAATGACATGAAAGAAGTAACATATTTTGAGGGTGAATCAAAGTATGAACAAGGGTTGAAATGAACACAGGGAAGGCCAACATAGTAAGAATGGACAATTGTAGATGGTCGACTCAATAGAGGGCTTGTTTGAACTTCTCTTGAACATATGAATGACACAACCAAAGACTTGGCAGCACTAACTCAAAGATGACCCAAGATATGACCTTGTAGCAAGTTGAACAAGAGACAAGTGGATTTCCCAACCCAGATTCAAATGACGAATAGGGGGTATCAAGTTCAAAATCGACGCTTACTTCCATTAACACAGATATGAAAACATATCCCTTTCCCAAAATTGTCCCCACCATTTCTGGCGAGTACCTCTTTATTTTTACACAAGCTTGAGGAGGATAACATATGCTTGTCGATGTAAGCTCATTCTTCAGATGAGTCCCTCAGAGTATATTTAACGAACCCTAGGAAGGAGTGGTTCGGTCCCATTATGAGTCTTTCGATGTTTGTTTAACAAGTCCAAGGATAGAAAACTCGAGAGTTTTTCATGTTTTGAGAGTCTGAAAAACACTTAAAGAGAACTCTCCCAGTTCCTTTTTCATAAATGAGTTCGATGAGACTGAAAAAGTGATAAACTATAACCTATTGAATGTTTTATTTAAATACTTTAACGAGCGTGAAAAGAACAAGATTGCTCGACAATCTTTTCATTTTTATGGAGCGTGAAAAGAGCTTAAAGGATACTCCCTTATGTTCATCATTTTTGTGTTACCATGACGAGTATGAAAAGACGAGAAAAAGTATACTCGATTACGTTCTCATATATTTTCAAGCGCGAGAATGAACGAAGACTAAGATCGAGGTTTTTCCTACAAAAACGCTAAAAAAGTAGTTGGACATGCGACAAAAAAGAAAAAACACCCATACCCTCTCGTTCGGACTTTGAAGTTGCTATATCTGTGAAAAACCATACTCACAAGGCTATTAGGGCATTAGGTTTTATAAGCAAAACAATAAAAATAATATAAAAAACCAATAAGAAATTGTAAAAAGTGAATAAATATGGGAGAAAAGGACTTTTTTACCATTTTATTGTTACTTTACCAAAAACTTGTCGAACATACCTCATTTTCCCCCAAATTTCTTTGCTCAATTGCGGGAGGCACAAGCAATCATTCGGTGAACATTTTCAGCCAATGAGGTAAGCTCTTGATCCTTCAACTTTTCCATGGTTTACTTTTAGTTTTTATTGGCATTTTTTCGAGTTTTGAGTCCATTTTAGGGTCGAACCATGCGCTCAAGCATTCTCGCAAGTGGGCCTTGCAGGACCTGTGAGAATCTAATATTCTCGTTGGTGGGCTTCAGGGCACCTAAGAGAATATCACACTGTGATAATGTTTCACCTGCAAGGGCCAAAAAATGGATCTTAAAGTTTGGTTTTGCTCAATAAAAATTATGCAAGAGTTCCAAAACAAGTTGTTGACTCCCTTCTCATGGCTCTATTGTAGGTGTTGACCATCACAATGTTGGAATGGATGGAAATAGAACATGGGGAGGATGATTCCATTGCTAGGAATGACCCAGGCATAGTCGCTGCCCTCCGGGAATGTGGGCTCTTGAAATTTTTTAGGATCCCAGGCATGAGAGCCCAACTTAGGTTGTTAGAGTACCTAGTCTACATGTGGGACGTGGATCAATAGTTATTTTACGTGTGAGTTCACATGCTGACACTAGATATTGAGGATATCTATTTTCTGACAGGGTTGTCATGGCGTGGATACCATGCTACTTTTACCAGAGGTAGAGGTGACGAACTTCCCATGATTGAGTATGTTCGTCGATATTTTGTTCTAGAGGAAGAGAGAAGCAAGGGTAAGGTTTCCATTTGGGGAGTCCAAGATTTGACCCTATGGACTATCTTGTTCATTATTGCATGCATGGCTGGGAATGCGGCTCCGCACATGGCTCTCCAAAGATATTTCCAATATGTCATAGAGTGCACAGAGTCTCGTGTCTTCAACTGGTCAGACGTGGTTCTCCATAGTATGAAGAGGCAACTAACAAAATGCAGAAGGGGTGACTTGAAGCAGTTTGGGTATGGGTCACTTTTGGTGTCATTCTTCCTCAAGAGGGTCCCACTGTTGTGACTACAAGTTGATTGGGGTTTACCGGCCCCACAGGATCCAAGGATGCTAAGGTGTTGTAACCTCATGGCTCGACACGTAGCAGGGCCTATAATCAAATACAATGATTCATTTTTTGACTGGTTAAGGCCCCAAATGTTGATGATCGATGACTACACATATGTTGGTTTGGATTTCTGAGGGGATCCAGATTTGGTCCTTCCTGAGGACGCTCAGTGGGGTGACTTAGGTGAGAAGTACACATTTTGTTCTTTTTAAATGTTTCTGTAATTTTTATCATATGAAATTTTTTTATGTTGATCCCAGGACTAATAAAAAAATTTCTTTTTGATGACACAGATGTGGGGCCGTATCGACCTCTAGGAATGTCTTCCATTCAAAGGCAAGGAGAAGCAGCTCCAATGGTGATATGGGATGCTGAAGATTACAAGGCAGTGGAACAAAACTTAGAGGGGTTGACTGCGGACGTCCTAGACATTGTATTGGGGAGATTCCGAGATGTTATCAGCGCCACACAGTGGGCGTGTCCGAGTCTCTCAGTCAACCACTCCATAGGGTATCCTGAGCAGTTGTGTGTTATCATGAGCGTCATCCATGAAGCTATTTTGTAGAAGCTATGGGATTCATATTTTGAGATTTTGATCCTTGGACATAAACCTTTTGTAAAAACTTTTGATCATTATATACACATATACAACTTCTACTAGTTTATTTTGTGTTGTGTTATACATGTGATGTGTGATTGGTTTATAAGTGTTCCAAATGTCTGTCTGTTATAACCCTAAATTGCACCACACATGCTTACCTGGCATCAGGCCAACTCATTTCCCTTCATTGCCAAAGCCATGCTGAACAACTCTTCTAAAAACTCCATTTTTAAAAAGAATCCACTGGCAGGCCCACTACAGCCCGCGGGCCTCGCTAGCAAGCCCACTACAGCCCGCGGGG
>CBVK0100154428.1:0-28076 GCA_900067695.1 Picea abies
GATGCCAATCTAAAATATGATTAGCTAGAGTATCTATGATTTGATTTAGACTCCTAGGAACATGAAAATATGTAATATAATCAAAGATGCGTTTCAAGAGACGTACCCTAAGGAATCGTCGGTGTAAAGTAGGGTCATGCACGTGGTATATTCTGTTTAGTTGCAACACAACCAGTTGAGCGTCTAGATAGACCCGGAGACAAGAGATACCCAATGACAAAGTGTCACGAAGCAACTCAATAACTGCACTATACTCAACAACATTATTTGTGGTGTCACCTAAGCATATATCCTCGAAAGATAACAACTGACCCTATGGTGTGAAGATCACCCAAGCTACGGAGGCAAGCCTCCGCATGTGTCGACTAGCATCGTCAGAATACCCAATGAACACCTCGGATTCACTTGACATATACCATAATGACAAAAGATAACATCAATGACACGTCCATAACACATTTTTCAAAAGAAATGTAAAAAAGTAATAGTGCAAAAGACTATACATATGTTACAAAAAGTTACCCACAGTGACCATTCTATAAGTAATACTTCTTGAGGTAGAGCCCATTTCTAGGCTCCGCCAAAGCATTCTGAGGTAGAGCCCATTTCTAGGCTCCGCCAAAGCATTCCCTTCAAAATCGACCAGACGATAAGAGCCCTTTTTTAAAACCTCCTTTATAATGAAGGGTCCGAACCACATGGGTTTAAACTTGCCTGTCCCCAGGGGGTCCTTATCTTGGTCGTAAACCAGGACAAGGTCGCCCTCAGAAAAAACCAGAGGACAAACATACCTATCATATTGAAACTTGACCTTATTTTTATGAGCCTCATTGGCCAAGGCTGCATCGCGACGTTGTTCATCAAGCTGCTCAAGGTGTACTAACCGCTCTTCAAGTGGAGAAGTGTCTGGAAATAACTGTACTGCCAATTTCAGAGATGGAATTTGACATTCTATGGGCAAGACTGCCTCCAGTCCGTAAACGAGTTGGAAAGGTGAGAAACCGGTTGTAGTCTTAACTGAGGTTCGGTAAGCCCATAATGTCGAGTATAACATCAAATTCCAATTTGACTTGGCTGAGTTGATAGTTCGCTATAGCATTGTCTTGAGAGTTTTGTTAACAGCTTCCACCTGCCCATTGGCTTGGGGATAGTAAGATGAGGAATGTTCTTTCCGTAACCCAAGATTTGATGTTAACTCAGACATCATTTGGTTCTGAAAGTGACTACCATGGTCAGTGACAATCTCTCTCGGGACGCCGAACCATGCTATAATTTGGTTAAATAAGAAGAGAGTTGCAGTCTCTCCATCATCTTTAAATGTTGGCATAGCTTTGACCCACTTAGTGAAGTAGTCGATGACTACAATGATATAGCGGTGCCCCTTTGCTGACGGGGGGTTGCATGTAGTGTAATCAATCCCCCACTTAGTGAAGGGACCAACTGTGATGATAGGAAACATAGGAGCTGGATGTGCCCTCATCTTCCGTGAGAATATTTGGCACAGATGGCACTTCTTGACTGACTCGATACAATCTTTCATAAGTGTAGGCCAGAAGTAACCTGCTCATAAAATCTTTTGGGTTGTTGCCAACCCAGATAAGTGACCACCACAAGCTCCTGTATGACAATATTTGAGCACTATGATGGCCTCCTCATGAGTGAGACATCGACACAAGATACAGTCTATACCTCTTCGATACAACGTATCATTGAGTATGATATAGTTCTTGGCCTGATGGCGTATCCGTTGATGCTCATAATGAGAAGAAGAGGTGGGGCACTTCAAAGTCTGGAGATAGATCAGTATATCTCCGTACCATGGGTCTGATGATTCGATCAAAAACATATCCCCCCGGATAGGTGATTCCTCAGGCACAATGTCACTTGACTCAACCGGAAGTTCTGAAATAAGTTCTGTGAAGACCAATGACTTCTTGGACTTTGTTGAAATGAAGTCTAAGTCAAATTATTGGAGGATGACCATCCATCTACTGATTTTTCCACCGATAACTCATCGTGTCAACATGTACTGGAATGGATTCACGACAGCAACTACGGTGGTCTTGCGAAACATAACATAGTGATGGAACTATTGAACAGCATGAACTGCTACCAATGCAAGTTTTTCTAGATGGGTATAATTCAGTTCCATTCCTACGAGGCCTCAGCTTAGGTAATAGATCACGTATTCAGAAAACGAATCATCTTCCTGAACTAAAACCATGCCTATGGTTGACTCTGCGGCAGCAAGATATAATAGGAAATCCTTGTTATAATTCAGTGGTCGTAGTAGAGGTGCGATTGTAAGAGCGTGTTTTAATGCGTCGAAAGAGCATTGAGTGGCTTTGTCCCAGAAAAAGGGAACATCTTTCTTCAGTAAATGCATAAATCCCTTGGTGATGTCGGCATAGTTGGCAATGAATCATCGTAAGAAGTTCGCCTTGCCTTGAAGACTTTGAAGTTGTAAGATTGTGCGTGGGGGGGGCAACTGGACAATTGCCTCCACCTTTAGAGGATCGAACATGATCCCTGTTGTTGAAATGATAAAACCTAACAAACATCCTAACATGACGCAAAAGCTGCACTTGTTGGGATTCAAGCAGATCCTGAAGTAGCGACAGCGTTCGAAGATTAGTTGGAGGTGCATAGGATGATCCTTTTGCTTGTGAGAGCATGATGCTAAATCATCTAGATAGGCCTCGACTATATGTTTTGAGGTCGTGAAATGCAAAAGACATGTCCTGCTGGAAAGTGGCTCCAGCATTCTTGAGACCAAAAGGCATCTTATGATAATCAAATGTACCCCATGGACAAATGAATATCGTTTTGCGTTGGTCCTCGGGTTTGATTTGGATTTGGTTATAGCCCGAAAAACCATCCATGAACGAAAAGGATTCACAACCAGCGCACTCATCAATGATCTGCTCAATGAATGGGGTTGGATAATTATCTTTCATACATGCCTTGTTCAAGTCACGGAAATCGGTACAAACACGAATCGTGCCTTATTTTTTATCGACCGGCACGGGCTTTGACACCCACTGAGTCAAATGAATTGGGTAAATGAACCCTACCTTGAGCAATTTCTCAACCTCATCTTTGATGGCTGTTGCTTTCCTAGGGTTAACTGGATGAATTTTTTGTCAAACAGGCTTAGCATCAGGATACGTAGTGATCTCATGTTCAACTATTTCCGGATCGATGCCTGGCATTTCCTCATAAGACCAAGAAAAAATGTCACGAAATTCTTTGAAAAGATCCGTGTGAGTTTGAATCTCTTCGGGGGAGCAATCCGCTCTGACGAAGACATTCTCCACGACGCCAGGGTTCCGGGAGATATTGATAGGTATGGTTGCAGTGATTTTTTCCATATTTCCCTTAGCATAAATTTCTTGTGTAGCTAAGAGGTTGATGGGACATGGTTGATCTCCCGTCATGGTGATAGTGAATTCTCCTGCCTCGATTCAGTGTAACTCTGGGAGGAAATATGATCTATGATGAATATCTTCCCAAGGTCTGTCCTAACTAGTCATTTCTTCGATTACAACTTTGTTAGAAGGAAATACTAAGTCTAACGAATCGGTGGTAGCAAGAGAACCCTGAGCCCAGATAGGCTCTGGAAGTGGATCCAACGCTTGTGCAGGAGTCGGATTGGGAGTAGCTGAAGCTTGCTGGACTAGAGAGTACGCGACTTTAGTGGCCGACAAGGGCATGGACATGCCAGCGTGCCCTGTCTCATCCATCATGGCTGATGGGGAAGGAAGAATCCACGGATCCTAAAAGTAAGTCATGCGGAACGACGAAACGTGAAAAATCTCAGCCTTGTGGTGGGTCGATATAAACTTGACATCGCCATGAGGAGGTGGATAATCGAAAGTACCCATCAAAGATGGGCACAAACCAAATCCTATGTTAATGACACCGGCTTGAGGATTATCTATCATGGGAACCGTGGATGCCCCCAAGGCTAGGTCAGGTCGAGAGAAGGACAATTGATCAATGGTCACTATCCGACCTTCATGTGGAAACAATAAGACTCGAAAAACTGTAGCGACCACCGCTTGCATAGCATAAGTCCAACTACGACCTAACAAGAGATTGTAGTCGATGGGGGCATCGACTACCTCTACTTCGATGCACACGGTCTTTCCCCCCTAACTGCACAGGGAAAGAAGGAATGATGCCATGTGGTCGGAAAGAATGACCGTCGAACGCAGTGAGGAGAGTAGGTGATGGAGACAACTCAGGCTGGACAATGGATTTCAAGCATGATAACGACATAATGGAAGTCGAAGCTCCCTCGTCGACCACCGTGCGGAAGATATTCCTTGTAAAAGTTTTAATGGGATGAGCCACTACTATCTGAAATGCGACATGGTAAGGAAAACGAGGTTTTAATTCAGTCGTATCTAACATGATGGTACCCGGGTTACAATTCTCAGTAGATCCTAAAGCAGTCAAAAAGGCTTTTCTCTAAGCGGGGCAACTTTGGAGTACCTACAAAATGGACATAGCACAAGGGGTTTGGGATAAATCTTCCACCACAGAGTAATTCTGGGCAGCCCTTGCATTTGGATTGTGTGAAGCTCGCTTAAACGCACCTTTTGGAATGCGTGTCATTGTTTCACCCAACGTCTTCTCAATCTGTAGAGGAAGAGATGGGATCTCAACTTCTTTTCCCTTCTTAGAGGTGCTTGGTTTACTATAGTCGTGTGCTCTAGTCATTATTAAAGCATCACTTTTAACCATATATACGTTTGTGGAAGAGGAATTTTGGGGGAGGGCATTTTTCTTGGTTGCCCCCTTCGACACTTGTAGAGGCTTGAGTTAAATTTTGCCCATGCTGAAAGGGATTAGTCAACACGGCTTGTTGTTGCTGTGTGACAAAATTCTGGGCCTCCGCAAGTCGAGGACATATATGGATCGGTTGGTCTTCCGCACATAAGTTGCACAGATACCTCACCTTCCTTTTTTCCATGGTGCCCTCGCCAACATTATCAGTGGGTTTCTTATCCCCCTTACCCTTCTTGCATTGTTTTTTCCTCCCTTCAGGCTGCTGGGTGGCCTTTGGGTTAGTCGTCTGGAAGGAGTGTACTTCCGACGTTTGGGTAGGAGGAGCAGCCAAAGCAGTAGTCTGGCTGGCCGCTGAGTGTTGTATAGATAACTATTGCAATTGCTTTGTCAATTGCTCAACGGGCTTAGTTTGTGCTGAACCAATGATACCATTGGCATGTGGTCCAACTCTCTGTCTGGTTTTATCTAGTATCGATCGTGGTGCATCCGGCAGGATGTTGTACAATAGACTAGACTAAGAATAGATAAGCTCAAACTGTTGATCCCTCATGATGGCATCTTCTTCGGAGAAAACCCCAGAAGTTGCGACGTCCTTGGACAATTGCGGTACTAAAGACTTAAGGAACCACTCAAGCAGGAATGCTAGTGGAACTGGTACTTTGATTAGACTCTTTTGGCATCGCCACTCTCAGATATGATCAGAGATATGGTCCATTGTCATCTGCTCAAAATTGGATAGAAATTCTGTGTCAGCGTCGTATCTCACAGGTAACTGGAAATGGTTAAGGAAGGCCATCGCCAGTTAGCCAAAAGTAGAGTATCTTGAATGATCAAGCTCTATGTACCATTTTGCGGCACTCCCAATAAGAGTGCATTGAAACAATCGCAACTAGATGGAGTCATCTTTCAGTGAGTTAGATGAACACCAAAGGTAGAAAGTGGTCATTTGATCACCTAGATCTTCATTAGGCTTGGCCTCGAACTTTGGAATGTCTGAAGGCAACTTCGTTGGCATAGGAGGCCAATGTGGATCATGACAGATAGGATCATTTAACAACCGTGTCAAATCTGGCAAGTGTAACGTCGCCAAGAATGGTAATTTTGGTTGCTGCTGATAGCCTAGATAGAAGGGGCCTGGAGTTTGATTGGCACCAGGTTGCCAGGAAAAGTTTGGTTGCTGGCTGGGGTTCTGGTAGAAACCATGGCCCTGACCAGCGTAAGGGTTTTGCATCTGCGGAGACATCATTGGCTGATTCCCCATAAAGGACATAGGATGTTGGGCATTCATCATGTTTGACAGACTTTGGGAAGGATTACCCCATGCCGGTCCCTATGGGAGAGGCATAGAATTTTGTTCGGGGTTCCATTGACTGTGGAAAGAATTACCCCAGAATGACATTCCAGAGGAAGGAATGGATCCTTGTCCTAAGTTCCAAGGTCCTGGTATATGTGCCCCCGGCGCAGGAATAGTACCCTATGCCGGAGTAGATTGTCCAAAAATGGGTGTGCCCCCAGATGGGAAAGAAGTAGATGTGAAAGTGTTATTACCAAACATCCCATTCTAGACAAATGGTGACGAACCTACCAGCTGAGTTTGCATAGGTGTTCCTTAACTCCCGGCTCCAAAGAAACTTGTGTGTGTAGGCTGCCCGGCAGACTACTGATGTAGACCACCGAGCGAAGGGGACGAAGGAGAGATATGACCTCCAGCATAAGGAAAAGCGTTGAAAGGGACAGGAATGCCCCCAATTTGACCTTGCAAAGGAGCGTTAGAGCTCCCTGCCCCCAGACCCAAAGTCTGTAAAGTGGAGTGAGTGAGTGCAGGACTTGTACCTGAACTAGGCATACCGTATGAAAATGGAGGGCCGATCACACTAGGTGTGAAGGGAGGTGTGGCTGCCACGATAGATGGGGTCGGTCTGCTGTGCGACGTAGTTGCAGCCGAGACCATGGTGGCCTGGACCGTCGACAGAGGCAAGTTAGGAGAAGCTTCTCCTGTGGTAGCAACAGTGATGGGAATGGAAGAATTCCCAGAAGAAGTAACAGTGTTTGTTGCCATAGCTGTGTGAGGCACTGACAGGCATTCATAAAATTGAATTGGCACAATAACTTGTGGCCAAGTATCAGTGGTTGAGGTTTCAACCAATCCAATATTGGCGGTTGATTCCTTTGGGAGTTGTTCGGGCTCAATGATTGGTAACCCGGTTGCTTCGAAAGACCCTTGTTGGTCTAACTTCTGCCTCAATGGTGGTGGGGGTGGCTCCAGTATAACCGGCGGCAGGCCCAGAAGCCTTCGTGACCGACGAAGCTCTGAATCCTCCACTGTGTGAGAAGATTCATGACACGCTAAGGTATTCTACACGAACAAATAGTAACACACACTAAAAGAAACGCCTATGAGATAAGACAAGAAAACACTAACTATTTTGAAGAACAGTTACAACAACCAACACTAGAGTAACTTACCGGTGCAAGTGCAACTCGAATACGGAAGAACCCTCCAGGTATACTCTGCAAAGCGTGGCCCGATGTCTGTCCTAGGTACTGTGGTATACCCCCGCAGTCACCTATGTATGTTCCTAGAAAATATTGGCAACTAGTTTGCCAGCACGTGAACAGTCACCAGGCGGGTACAGTCGATAGTCAGGTAGAACACAATGAGCAGGGTATCAAGCCTGAAACCTGTCAAGGGTATCGAGACCAAATGGTCTGGAAGACAACTGAGGATCTCAAATGGATTCGAGACCCACGAAGCTCCTTGGAAAATGCAAATGACGGAATCCCTCAACAAATCCTCGATATGTGTTCTCCACTACGCTTGGTCTAGCTTTGGAGGGGTTATCTCCGCTACCTTTCCTTATGTGACCTCGTGTTTAGCCCTTGTGTTAGAGGAGGGTCCCGGATAAATTTCCGTAACTAGACTTCTACACTCCCTATGACAGACTCCAATGTTTGGTTTGAGTGGCCTTGGAGAATTTACTCTCCAACCTATTCCAAGGCCCTAGTCCTGAGCTAGTGTATGTACCCTACAAACAAAAAGTATGATAGTTTTTAATTAGCGTTTCTTTTAATGGGCCTTTTTACGTCACAAGGTATGAAGGTGAAACTGATGGTGTGTAAAGACTCAAAGCAAAATGAACAAGAAATGCTTGGAAACAAAAACTTTTACAAAAATGAAAAAACCAACAACTTTTCAACAAGAAAGACTTCTTTTCTTTTTGAATTTTGTAAGATTTCATGCAGAAAAACATCAAGGAATTTCGCTCAATCTGCGAGCTACTTATGCGCTAAATGCACTGCAAAACTTATGAAAAATACTTCTTCCTAGCTACTGACGCAACAACACAATCTTCAAACCAAGAAGAAAATGAAAAAGAGAATTTTTTTTTTTATTTAATTGCAAAATGATGCAATAAAGGGAAAATGATGACAAGCACAAAACCAAGAAAACAAAAATAAAATATGGCTTAAAGCGCAGATCGCAAAGAATCAGAGCAAAGGCGCGAAAAAGCAATCAAGAAAGCACCGATTCTAACACTTGTCTAAAAACCATAAAACAATTTTTTTTCTTTTGTCTTTTCTATCAAAACATCAACTAATAAAAAAACAGGCTAAGGATAAGAGGCCCTAACCTACTGACTGTGCGGCCCCAGACTCAAAACCCTAAGAGGAACACTCCTCACCACAGGAGGGGATGACTGCCCCACCCAGGCTGAAAAGCAACCAATCAAGCCCGCGACTGTCACTGAAACAGCATGCGTGCAAACGCGTGCTGAGCTATAATAGTGCACGGGTACCCGCGGGCTAAACTTGAACAGGCCGTAGGTCTGTATAAAATCTAAGACAAAACAAAACACAGGTAGCCCAGACCTGAAAAAGGCCTCTGGTATTGGCAACCAGGGTCTCTTAAAGGCTTGGATGCTTCTACTTTAACAGAAAAGGAAAATGAATGAAAAAGATAACAAACACAATAAAGCAGACTGAAAACAAGACAGTGAACCAACAAGACCCAGACAGGATCCAGAAAGCCCCCTGAGAATGTAAAATTCTGATAGGGAAGAGGAGACTGCCTCTCAAGCTTCTTGAGTCCTACACACTACTGAAACCTCTATAGCAAGCGTTCAAACGTGGGCTGAAGAAGGTTAGGGCGTGGGTTACACACGTTCAGGCCTTCTGCAGACTGCGTGTACCTCTGTGTGTCCCGATAATAAATGTCAAGCACAGTCAAGGAAAAGCTGGTATTAAGAACCAGGTTCCCTGCTAGCTCTGACCTAATAGAAAACAGACAAACAAAGAAGCAAAAAATATAATTCCTTGAACTACCCAAAAATCTCAATGAAATATGGAAACCCTAAGAGTAAATTCCCCAGTGGAGTCACCAATTCTGTTATTGGGAAATAATACCCTACAGACTAACAAGCTAGGGCTGAACTTGTACATAGATCATGACCTTAAAGAAAACACTTTTAACCTATCACCCTAATACTCAAACCCATTTTTCACACACAAGCATGGAAAAGACCTACTAACCTTTTTCTATCGATGTTTGATGTAGATCCTCGATTTCCCTTTATCCTCTTGCTTTCGCTGCTCCTTCCAAAGACAATCCTGCAATCAAGACAAAACACTATGCATGCATGCTATTTTTCTACCTAAGGGTTAGAGATTAAGCGTAAATCAAATAAAATATATATCACTCGTGCATTGGGACATGAAAAGTATTCTTTTATTAATCTCAAGGTGAATCAACTTACATTAATGATAGAGACAGGCCAATATTCCTCGATCCTGATCCTGGGATCCTCCTCTTCTTTGTCCTCCAACTGCTTTGCTTGAATTCTTCTTAGTCTTGAGGAAAGGCTAAAGGGTTGGGACAAAATGGATTCGGCAATTAGGCAGAGTTTCTTTGATATCCTTTTCCTCCCTCCAAATAGTACCCCTACCCCTTCTTTTATAGGCTAGAAGGAGCTAGGGTTTTGAACGAACTCTCAGCCATGCATGGCTGGGAGTTCCAGTTAACTGACCCAAAGCTTTTCGTCCCATCGACAACTTTCCTATTTTTGTTCTTTTTTAGGTAAACGCGGGCGGTAGTAGGCCAGCCAATGTTCCAACGCGTGCAGTAGTAGGCTTGCCAGCGTTCCAACACGTGCAGTAGAGGGTTAGGGTGCATGCCACTTGATTTAAGAGGGTTTTCAAGGTTTTATTCAGCATGGCTTTGGCAAGGAAGAGACATGAGTTGGCCTGATGCCAGGTAAGCATGTGTGGTGCAATTTAGGGTTATAACAATGGCCAATTCTTAATTACCTCCACCTTGTCTGGATCCATCCTCAACTTATTTTCCGAAATAACAAATCCCAAGAAAATGAGTTCTGTCTTCATGAACGAGGACTTCTTTATGTTTATAAACAACTTCTCTTTCTTTATTCTCTTCATCACAATGGCCAAATGCTTCAGATGTTCAGCTCTCGTTTTACTTAAAATTAGTATATCATCTAGATATACGATAACAAATTTTCCGATGAAATCTTTCAGGACTTCATTCATCAACCTCATAAATGTACTTGGCACATTTCTTAAGCCAAATGGCATAACAAGCCATTCATACAAACCTTCGTTTGTATTGAATGTTGTTTTCCATTCATCACCTTCTCTCATGCAAATCTGGTGATATCCACTCTTCAAGTCAATATTTGAAAAGTACTTTGCTCCGCTCAAGCAATCCATCAGATCATCCATCCTCGGTAATCGAAACTTGTACCTGATGGTTATCTTGTTAATAACCCTTGAATCAGTGCACATCCTCCAACCTCTATCTTTCTTCGGGCTGAGTACTGTCGGAACAACACACAGACTTAAGCTTTCCCTGACCAAACCTTTTTCAAACAAATCCTGAACTTGTCTTTTAACTTCTTCATTCTCCTGCGGTGTCAATCTGTACGTGGCTTTGTTTGGAAAAATAGCTCCTGGTATGATATCAATATGATGACTCACACTTCTAATTGGCAGCAACGAATGAGGTAATTCATCCACTACAATGTCAGCGAACTCTTCCAGCAGTTCCTGGACTTCTTCTAGCAAATCATCCACTCTTGTGCTAGTCAAAACAATCTTTAGTTTTCTGACCACAATGAACTGTGGATCCTCCTTCTTCTTAACTTCATTAAGGAGTTCCTTCCCACTCATGAGAAGTAGTGTGTTGCTTACTTCCGGCTTCATGTCCTTATCCTTAATCGGAAGCAACATGTGTGTCCTCCCATTATTCTCCAGGGTGTATGTGCTCATTCTCCCATCATGAATCACATTTCTATCATATTTCCATGGTCTACCCAACAATATATGACAAACATCCATAGGAATGACATCACATAATATCTTATCATTATATCCACCTATCTTAAATTCAACTAAGCACTGTTTGGTGACATTTACCTGATGTCCTTTTTGTAGCCACAAAACCTTATATGGACTTGGATGATCAGTCGTCTCCAGCTCCAGCGTTTCTACCATCTCGGTTGAAACGAGATTATCAGTGCTACCGCTATCCATAATGACCTTGCATGCCCAACCCTTGGTCTTGCAAGCTGTTCTAAAAAGTCTGGTCCTTTGGACTAAACTTTCCACTTCTTTCTCTGGTGTCAAAAGGACTTTTCGCATCCCTAGCGATCTTCCACCTTCAATTTATTCTACCTCAACACCTCCCCTTTGTGCCTCAGCGATGTGAGTCTCTCCAGTTTCTTTCTTTTTCTCTGGACACTCGAATGACTTGTGCCCATTTTTTCCACATGTGAAGCATGTGATTACTCCACCTCTTCCTCTTCCTCTACCTCTAGTATGAGGAAAAGTATAATTATCAGCATATCCTCCTCTCTACTTAGTATGCTATTCTCTTTGCTCTGCGTATCACCCTCACTGTGAGCTTCCACCTCTCTCTGTTCATGCCTGAGGTTTCTTCCAGTCATCCCTAGGCTTTTGGGTTCTTTCCTGGGCAACTGATTTTCCCCTGGGTTGACTCCTGCCTCGGCCCCTCTGAATTTACTTTCGGTT
Organism: Picea abies; assembly: GCA_900067695.1. Classification (NCBI taxonomy): domain Eukaryota; kingdom Viridiplantae; phylum Streptophyta; class Pinopsida; order Pinales; family Pinaceae; genus Picea; species Picea abies. Next base: position 11,839 of record CBVK0100154428.1, read on the forward strand.
CAACTTCTCTTCCACTTTCAAAGCCATTTGATAAGAATCGCCACCATTCGGATGGTTTCACTGTTCATTTCATCCCGAATCTCATATCTCAGGCCATTCATATACCTGGCCACTTTTTCGTCATTGCTTTCGCGATGACCTGCCCTGATATTCAATCTGTAAAATTCCTCAGTATATTGTTTTACTGTCATCAGCTTCTATCTCAGGTTCTGCATCCTCCTGAATGGAGAAATTTGATAGTCCTTGGGAATAAATTTTACCTTCATCTTTGCAATCATCCTGTCCTAGCTCTTAATTTTCTACTTTCCTTGGCAACACCTATCATCTTGTAGTTCATCCCACCACAAGGTTGCATGTCCTTTTAATCTCATGATGGAATGCCTGAATTTCTTGTCCTCTTCGATATCTTCATAGTCAAAATAGGTTTCTAGAGCTCTAATCCAATCTAGAAGCTCTTCTACATCCAGATATCTTCTGCTAGGATTTCTTCTTCTCCATGTCCAGCATCATCTTCATTTTTGGACTCACTGATATCTCCTACATTAGCTATGCGCCTTTGTCTTATTTCCATGTCCACAACTCTAGCACATAGGTTATGCAGATCTCTTTCTACTTCTAGATTCTGCGCTTCTCTACCCCTTCCTCTGGGCGTTTCCCTTTCCTCCTCTGGATCGGGTGATTGCCTATCCGTTCTCCTTGGTGGCATGGTGAATTCTCCTTCTCTGCTACAGAAAGAAAAGAATCTTTCTATGCTTTGATACCACTTGATGGCATCCACCCGGGCACCTACCTCAGTAGGTCCCACGCCTGACCTCCTGGTCTTAAGGATCATTCAATTTTCCCCCTCGAGCCAGAATGGCTCTTCTGAATCCCACTGGAATCTCCTTTGAAATGGACCCATAGGTCTTTTCGGTGCTTTATGGTCTTTAGGTCGGTCATTGTTCTCTTCGACGACAGAAGAATAGAGAATCAGGTTTTGGGGTTTCCAAACTCCTAACTTCTCAACCTCCAATATCTCGATGCGCTCCCTTGTTGCCTTAGCCCCTCCTGGCTATGCCCTGGTCCATGTGACCACTTTCCACAAGACCGCAGCCTTATATTCCTTCTCGTCAGGGTTTCAGACTTTCAAGTGCCAAAATGCACTTGTCCTCAGGATCCGCGATCCACCGAATTCCGACATGATCTTTACGCACTAGCTCTCCTGGCTAGGCTCCTAGCCCATATGAATGTTATCCTCGTGACCATGGTCTTACCTCTCGTCGAGATTTTTGGCTTCAAAATCCTGATGCGCTCCAATTTCTATTAGCCCTCTAGAATAGACTCTTGGTCCACATGACCTCCTCTATATGACCATGGTCATACCTCCCATCAATGTTTTAGACTTCCCAATGTCCAAATACATATGTCCTCAAGATTCACGATCCCTCGAATCCCAATTCTCCGCTATGCTAATAGTTGGCTCCCACAATGGTGCTTCCCTCCTTATCAGGGTTTCAGACTTCGTGATTCCAAAATGCATAAACACCTTGTCACCAGGATTCCTGATATCCTGATGACCCAAATGCCGATAGACGACTTCCTGTCGGGACTTTCCCTGATGGCTTCGATTGCTACCATGCATCCCAAGAATGGATGGTCCAGATTCCTTCTTGTGGTTTCGAGACTTCTGATGTCCCAACTTTTACAACCTCAGGAACTTTGACGACCATGTCCCTGATCTCGACGACCACACGACATGTGTCCTCCTTGAAATCCTATGGCTATGATCCTTTCACCATTCCGGGATTCAACAGGTATTGGACTCTTGACTTCTTAATCTCCGAAATGCCGATGGACTCTCGATCTCTGCCACCTATCCCGACAGATGGACGGCTCTGAACTCATCAGGATTTTCACAATGGATTTCCCCCAACTTCTAGTCCATGTGACTCTCGATTTCCTGAACCCCGACGCCTCGATATCCCGATGCTTCGTGGGGTTCTTACTCTACTCATGAGGGTTAAACCCTGTGCAAATCTTGTCAGATCGAATGGATAACGGGTAACTAATCAACGATCCAACGGCTCATGACCCCTAGAGCTTGGACTCTGAACATGGCTGTAACCTCCTCACCTCTTTGGCAGATCCAACGGTCGACAAGATTTTGAAAATATTCTCCACAAGATCCTGTCCATCTATCTTCTCCTCCTTGATGTTTTCAACGAGGTGAACCCAGTATTCCTGTGTGAAAGCTAGTCCTCCTACGCGTAACTTTGCAACGCCTATTCAAACATTCCACGACACAGACTCCATGTGATTCTCTTCAACGAGCTTGAAAGCCTTATCTTTCCTATGCTTCACACAATTCTGAGTCTTCAAGAAGACCCTTGCATGCACTCCTTGCGGAAATCCTCAAACACTTCCAAGTGTTGAGTTCTTTCGACTCTGCACACACTTGCAGCAACAGTTCTTCAATGCTTCACTCAGATTCACAACTGAGACTTTCCTTAGCCTGTGCACTCCTTGCACGGCTCCTATAACTCAATTTCACTTATGGGTGAACGAGAACAAGAGTTAAACTATCTAAGCCTTCTGTCAACGCACTCCCTGCGGACGACTTCCACTGCACTCCTTGCAGGAATCCTTGCTCAGATAGAGAAACAATTGAAACTCATTTCTTCTACTTCCTTCCTCAGATTTCAAACACTCAGCAAGAAATCATTCATACATAGCATGTAAAGAAAATGCATAACATGAAGTAAATACTCATGAGCATAGCATTCAACATACATACATAGAGAACAAACACAAAACCATGGATTTGAATCAACCTCTTCTATTAATTCAAACTCTATACATGGGTCTTCTTCCACAGCTCTCTGCTGTCATATCCTATTGCATAGGACTAAGGGGTTTATTTTTTGGGCAGGGCTATACGGGGGTCATACAGGGGGTTTTAGTGAGTGTGGGCCCAATAGTGCACGGGCGATCAAGGGATTCCTGCGCATGAGTGTGCAACTATATTTTGGATAACCGCTCAAGTGAGTGCGCATGGGAGGAGAATAGATGCACATGGAGTGCGCACCTATGTGAGTCACAGCTGCGCATGCATGCACAACTGTGTTCCTGACAGGTGTTCATGCGTGTGCAACTATGTGACCAACAATTTCATCTTAAGGAATGATTGTTTATGTGATAGGGGTGCATGTGTGTGCCCTTGTGTCACCGACAAGCATGCATGAGGGTGCGACTGTGGGATAAACAGGCATGCATATGTGTGTGTCTGTGGGGAAAAACAACCGCGCCTTGGAGGCAAAGATGAAAAGTGTAAAAACTTGATTTTTTTTTTTGGGGAGATTTTGCAGATGTTTTTATGGTTGATGTGTGTTGATTGGGTACTATCTATGTGGATGCAGGTGACCAGTCTAGACAATTCTGATTCACTAGAGGGAGAGGGATTGATCATGCCTGAGGGAGGCAGTGACCAATGAGGAGTCGGTGGTCCATGATACTTTGGTAGCTTGTGGGCTGCTGAAGTTCTTTGAGTGCCCCTTGATATGGGCCCAAGAGTTTTTACTACAGTTCCTCATTAGGATGTGGGATCTTGATTGACATTGCTTCATGGTGAAGGGTGAGGAACTGGCCTTGTTGCCTTCTTCAAAAGCGTCGGGGGGTAGGGATAGGGTTGTTGAACCAATCTATAGGCCCCGTTGGGAGAAAATACTTGGTTTTGACTGCGTAGATCAGATTTTGGTTAGGTGGCCCGACGAATTCCTGTGAAGGAAAAAACACTCTGTGGTGGAGTGCGTCCCATGGGCAATCAGGTTTAGTTAACTCCTCAAGGATGTCTTCATTGCAGTAAAACTGTCGAGAATATAAGGGATCGAAAGAAGTGACTTTGGTGACTTTCATCATGGGGTTGGTATTTGGTGGTGATGATATAGAGGGGTTATCGTAGGGAGGTTGTGATGGTTTTCTCAACATAAACCAAATATCGATATATTGTGGGTTAAAAATGGTAGTCGGGCGTAGAATTTCCATGGGGAAATGAATTGGAGAATTGGGGGGATTTGGGGGTAACTCCTCATATAAATCATCTAGGAACCATGGGGGAGTAGGGAATTCCTTAGGTTCTGGTGAGAAGATATGAACCATATTAAGTGATGGGGTAAGGGTACTCACTGGTTTTGTTGGAGGAGGGATTGTATGATTTTGAATAAGGGCCAATTGGCAACACCTGTATTCAATGATTATAGGACATTGATATGTGAAATGATCAAGTGATTCTCATAGAGAGAAAGGACATTGCATATGTTCATTCACTGAGGTTGTGACATAATGGATGTCGGTGACATGTGTTGGGGTGGGTTCTTACTAAAAGTTCTAGTGTACGGCTATTAGAGTCTGCTGGAACTGAGGTAATGCTAGAAAATGGTGTGTGTAGAATAGATGGCACATGTGAATTTGGTTCACAATCCTTTTCTACTTGTGTTCTGGGAGATAGTGACAGTACTGGAGGAAGCGATGAGTGGTGGTGGTGCTCAAGGGAGTTGAATGATATTACGTAACTCGGGGAGGGATGGGCACTTGTTGGTTGGGTGTCCATCTTTCTCGCATAGTGTACGAGGAGGTTGGACACATGGGGGAAGTGGAGTAGTGGGCTCCTTATTTTTTTGTATGCCCCCAGTTGTAGCAGGGGTGCTAACGCGTGGGGGTTTGGGTGGGGCGATGGGGGTAAGTATGGGAATTTGCATCAGGATTCCTTCTATTTGGGGAGGGAGGGATGGTTGAGAGACCATCTCAGATGGATGTAAATACCATATTGGGATTTCTAACACCATGTTAGGAAGGGTGAGCGTTGCAACTACCTGGAAAGATTGTACACCTGGTGGGGGCTAAAAGAAATGGATTTGGGTAATGTCTTGGGGAACTGTTTCCCAAACCATGATATGGCCCTGGGGAAGGGGAAGATCAGGAATGGGTAGAGTTGAATAAGTTCCAGGAGATTCTTGAGGGAGGTATTCTGTGACTAGTGGGACATCAAGGGAAAAAGAGGCCTCGATGGGAGGGAGAATATTTTCAGTTGTCGTTCCTTTGGTGGAAATGACACATACTTGTGCTGAGGGATGGATGAGCGATGGTCCTCCGTGGTATGTCCCTAGAAAGGATGGGTCCTTAAAAATTTTGGGGCCCATATCGATGAGTGGATAAGCATCTGGATTAGTGTGGATAGACAAGAGGATATTGTTGATGTTGGATGAAGGTTTAGGCTCATAATGTGATACCTGATCAATGGTAATGATATTTCTGTTATGGGGAAACATCATGGTTTGGAACATGGAAGAGGTGACTGCCTTCATGGCATTTATGTAGCTATGACCAAACAAAATATTATAGTCGAGTGGGGCATCGATAACCTCAATGTCGATAAGGATGGTTTTTCCCCTAAGTTCGATGGGGACATTTTGGAAGAGCCCCTTAGGAAACAAGGGTCATTCGTCGTAAGCCCTTAAAGTAATAGTATATGGTATTAGATCTAGAGAGACAAGTTTCTACCAAACAGTTTTGGACATGATGCATGTGGATGCACCTTCGTCAATGATGCAATGATGAATGGTGATGTTTTGGATTTTAACCAGTATTTGAAAAGTGACAAGAGCGGGGAGATGGGGTTCTCCACTATCAAGATCAAATGTGATGAGTAGAGTATCGACAGGATAGACTGCCCCTGAAGAAAAAAGTAATGACTTCCGTTGAGTAGGATAGGTTTGAAGAACTTTTAAGACTAACATGGCAGTGGGGGATTGGGCCAAGTCATCGACCAGACTATAATTGTGGGTTGCCCTAGCTTGAGGGTTATGGACATTCCTTCACAATGGGATGCAAGGGATGCGAAGAGGTGTCTCAGTATTAGCATGTGGAATCATCAAAGGTGGGATAGTCGTGACTAGGGTGGCCTTCGAGGTAGTGGGAGTCGGGTCAGAGGATGCGCTCTATTGATGATTGTGTGAAGGATCTCTTCCTCACTACTGAGGAGGATAGTTCGATTTGCCGAAGTGCTTGGGTTGTGATATGGTCCTGCCTATGGTGGGGCAGGGTGCATCTCTTGTTGGGTTTTCATCACCCCTTGATGTGGTATGGGGTTTTGCAACATGATCGGGGGTGGGTGTTTCACATATTGTTGTGGGGCCTGCTGGGGGGCAGGTGGGGCTGGCAGATGTGGTCCATTACCAAATTCTTTCATCCATTTGAAGTTTGTGATTTGGGGGAAATAGTGAGTATAATGGCCATACTCACCACAAAGGGCACAAGGGAAGTTGTCCGAATATTGTTGATGTTATTTCCTTGGTGATTTTTGTTATTGCCCGCTTGAGGGTTCTGGTTGCCCTGGTTCTAGTTTCCCCCTGTAGGTTGGTTCTCCTAGGGTTGGTTCTGGTTTCCTCTTGGTCTAAGGTTATTATTGTTGTGGTTTTTCCCTTTCTTTTTGGCATTGTTCGACTGATGGGATGGATTAGTCATATTCATTTGTTCAAAATTTTGGTATTGCCAAACAGGAGATGGTTGAACAAAGTTAGCCCCAACATGTGGTTGTCCTTGTGATGAAGGAATAGGCTAGGGGGGATCAAGAAATGGAAAGTATGGATTATTTTGTGGTAACGATCCATAGGATGCATAGGAAGGCATGGTGGTTTCACTAGTGCGTAGAGTGTAAGAAGAGGTGGAGGGGGTACCAGAATTAGGTTGAGCTACAGGGCGTATTGTGGGTGTTGGCAGTGGTTCACTGGTGGGTGGAGGAAATGGAAAGGGGTATGGTTGTGGATAAGGGGGGGGATTATAATAAGGGGTTCTGCCATAGGCACCAGATATTGAGGGGTTCCATACATTGGTGGTTGTTGGGGATGTGAATTGTGGTGTGTAGTGGTACCAATCAATCCATCCACTAAGTGAGACATCCCAAGTTTGTCCTGGCTGAATGACACGGGTCTCGAGGCATCAGGTAGTACTATATAAAAGTACCCTGACTATGAGTAAATGAGTTCAAACTATTGGGCCTTGCTAATGGCTTCTTCTTCAGACTGGAGGAAGGTGGCAGCCACATCTTTGGCAAGGAGGGAAACAAGTGATTTGAGGAACCAATTGAGACATTGTTGTGGAGTATCTTCAGCTTTGAAGAGACTATGTCGCTGACAGCATTCGTGAATGTGGTTAGCGATGTGCATGGTGGAGGTTTGTTTAAATTCTGAGAGTAGTTCGAGGACATTGTCATGACAAATTGGTAGTTGAAAGAAGGTCAAGAATGCTTTCTCCAAGGATTCAAAGGTCACGTGGGACCCAGATTTTTCTTCTACATACCACTTAGCTGATGGGCCAGTGAGTGTACCTTGAAATAACCTTAATCGGACATAATCGTCTGTGATGTTGTTTGAAGAGCACCATAAGTGAAAGTTCATGATATGGTTGGTGGGATCGTCTCCCGGTTTTCCTTCAAACTTGGGGATGTCTAAAGGAAGTTTGGTAGGCATTGTTCGCCATGTGGGGTTGTGAAATATAGGATCATTGGTGAGTTTAGTCAGATCCGGTATGTTGAGGGAATCCAGGTATCGTATCTGAGGTGGTGGAAGAGGATTAGTTCCATCCATAGTGTGAGCTTTTTGCATACCTGAACCTTGAGGGGGACTAAGTGGGTTTGTACTTCCCCCTTGAGAAGAAGTTGGCCCCCTGCTTCCATGGAAAGGAGAGTGTGGGGGTGTTTGACCTTGTGAAGTGGACTCAAGTAGAGTGGAACCAAGAAAAGTTGATCCCAAAATAGTAACACTCACAGGAGTGTGGGGAAGTATGGTCGATGAGTTGGCGAGACTAGGAATTCCCCCTAGAATGGGAGGGAGATTTAGCAAGCGTCTGGAATGGTAGGGGTTCTGTGGGTCCCCTATGATGTTTGACTAGAAATGTGGATGTGTGAAAATGGTGATGAGATCAATTAATGAACAAGAGACTTTGTATAACTTGGACCTTCATAATATATCTCACAATCGTATGTAATCACAAGAACATTATACATAAATCAATTGATAAATAAGCATACATGTGGGTAGGTGGATTTTGTCCACGTGGGAGAACAAAGAAAATAAATGCTCGTGTCCTAAAACATGTAACATCCTTCCTCTCAAACAACACTGGACCTTCCAATAGCACTCAACAGTGAGGTCTAAAGCCACCAGAAGAGGAACTAGTGAAGGATGAAGTAATCAATTATAATGAGGGGTAGAGGGTGCATATCCTAAAAGAGATGGTGATATTTCCCAATAGCCACAGAAAATCTGATCAAGGTGCAATTGCAGCCCACAATTGCCACATGTGTAGATGTCCTAAAATTTGGTCACTAGGTACTCAGTCAAAGTGTGACATTTAGATTTTCGGCCTAAGAAATGGGTCACGAGCTGGATCCCATCCAAGGGGTGGGTGCCTCAAGGGGGGACGCACAGAACAACTGGACCTCAGCCTTCGACCCTTCATGGGTATCTCCTTGCCTTATGGTTTAGGAACACTTAAATTGGAGGATTTAAAGTTCCCTATTTGACAACCTCTATTTTTTAAAGATGTGAGAACCAGATAACAGAGAGTTATTTGGATGCCTATCCCTGAAATCCTACCTAGACTAAAACATTTATTTTGGCACCTCCTGTGGAGGAAAACTTAGTGAGTTTTTAGAAAAAATTTAGATGTGGTTGTTGGAGATATTGGGGGTGTGAGCCAATCTCGTTGAAATTAAATGGGAGTGGATAGTTTCATCAAGAAAAGGGTGGGGTGCTTCAGAATCTCTTTCGAGGAAACTTACTTCAACCTCCACGTTTCGAGATGAAAACTATGTGAGTGAGTAGTGACTTGTGTGTGTGAACAAGTGAAAGTGTGCCACTATTTTTAATAAATTAGGTGTCACCTTGCTGCATGTGGACTTCTCTTGGTCCTTACAAGTCTTGATTACCTAATTAACTAAATGTCATTGGTACAACCTTGCGGAATTTTAAAGTCCCTAGGAAACTAGCATGTGGACATGTAAGTCCTTACTATTCCTTTAACTCCCTAATGTGATTTAATCTAAGAAAGCTTTGAAACTATCCTAGATTGTGGACATGTGGACATGTATGGGTCCGTTACAAAACCTTTAAACTTCCCTAATGATTTAATCTAAGAAAGTAAATTTCAACACTATCCTATCTTTGTAGCATGTGGGCATGTATGGGCCCGTTACAATCTTAAAATGTGTTTGAAAAAATAAACTAAGAGGAGTCCCAAGGGGGGGTTGTTGTCCTCTCCTAAATATTTTGTCTTTTTTAAGGGAGATGAAATTTTCTTTCAACCTCTTTATGATTCTCAAGATCGTTTTAGGGCACGAGAGAAGAGCATACTCAACGATTGATATCCAATTTCTGGTCCCAATGAAAGTTTTATATGTGATGTAGAATGATTCCAACTTAACTTTAGTCAAAGAAAGCCATCCATGTGGAAAAATGACAAAAAAGAGGAAAAGTTATGACTTTAACCTCTAAGTGCCTATGTGTTTGACCAATCCCTTTATATGGAGAGGGCATGTAAGTGTGGTGCATATTACAACATGCATGAAATCAATTTTAAGAAGGCTATGTGCCCTCCGTAGATCACAAAAAACCTTACAATGTGTAATTTTCTGAGTAGATGTGTGGGTCTCAGAGTAGACAGAGGCACCGTGAGTGCCAATGCACGAACCAAAAATGCCTTATGGGTGCAGGTGTGCAGAGGGTGCTGAGAAATACTATGGGTTTGGTGCACGTGCGCATGATGCGTGACTATGGACCACTAAATGTGCACACATCTTTCACACGGCCGTGAAGAAAATTCTGGATGAAATTCTCTCAACTCAGCTTTGAATTCGGCTTTCAGTAGGTCGGCTTGGGTCGGTTATGGTTCCTGCAAGTTAAATAAACAAAAGGAAGAGATAAAATTACCCAAATGGGGGAGGAAATTGATACCATTCCCCAGTGGAGTCACCAAATTGTTGCACCTCTTTTTTCCCCTAAATGGACAAAATAAAGATGCTTACAAGCCTAGTTGGATAGCTATGCAAGACAACAGTAAAGGAAAATGTTAGAAAGATAAATAATAAAAGATAAACAAAGAATGATAAAAACAATTAAACTATAGTGAATAAGAACATAAGAACAAGGAACAAACAAAACTCATGCCACCAATGGAAAGGATTGTATTAGTGGAAATAAAAAACCGAAGAGAAAGGGAGACTTTGGGTCCCCTCTTCCTCCAAGGGAGGGCTCTTGGACCCCCAAATATTGAGGTCTTCTTACAAATGAGGAACTAGGATGAAATGGTGAAGATAATCCAAAGCAAATTTATTCTAGAGGTGATATGAGTGGCTAAGTGAAATGGTGCTAGCATACTCTTGATGAGGAAAGAGGATCCTCCAAGAGAATATCAATAGCATAACAATACAAATGAATTCCTTCAAAATGTAGTGCACCCATGGCTTCCTTTTATAGCATAATTTTGAGGCATTATTCAACCATATTTTAGTGTGAACAAGGGGCCATTTAGGGAACCCTTAGGTCTTTGACTAGCCACCCAACTGGATTCAGCCGAGATTTGGATGTCAAATTGACTTGGAATCTGAACTAGAAGTGGGTGGGAGGCCGACCAATATAATAAATGCATCATTTTGAGGGATGAGTGGTTTTTTGCGTCCACAGTCGTGCATCGTGTGCAAGTGTATGCGCTCCCTGTGTAGTCTTACCACATGCTGATTTTATTGTTGATTGTATAGTTTTGGGCCTTTTGGAAATGCATTTTTGGTCCATGGGTGAATTAATAGTTGTTTGGAGATGTTGGATTCTTGTAACCATTTGCGGATGAAATTTCAGTGATAACAATAGTTATTATGGAATGACTATTGGAAAATGATTATGGAGAATACATTAGGTTTCACTCATTTCTTGTGATTAAATTTTGAAGGGTTTTATCTGAGAATTAAAAATAAAAGTTGGGTTTTTTCAATTATTGCATAATGCCATGCCCTCTATAAGATTTTAGGCCCTTCATATTATCATTCCACTTTTTGAAAATATATTGGAGACCTGTGTGTTTTCCTTGTGGCCACCTTGGGAGGACTATGGAAAGTTTAATTGTGGAAAGAAATGATTTTTTTTTCTTTGCAAACCCCTTATTAATATTTCTCCCTTATGTCTACCCAGACCTTGATTTTCTATCTGACATATCGACTGTTAGTAAACTCAAACTTGGGTTTTGATACTTGTTATGGTGTTGAACCAACAATGGAAGAGATTGGTTATGTCTATGAAGTCTTGGCTCATTTGTTATTTATTTATGAGGATAATATCGATTTTGAAGTTATATGGATTCTAAAAAAAAAAACGATAAAAGCCAGCTTCACAATGGGGTTTTGAACCCAATCAATTTATGCAAAAATTATTGGGTTTGTGATATAATATTTATATGATGAAGGGTTGATGTATTTATGGTTGTTTTCTCAGCCTCCCATGTTGGCTTGAGGCAATCTGGTTATAATTGTTTTTAGTTGAAATTGTAAACAATCTCCTATAAAATGTTCTACTAAGTTTAAATGGATATCTTTGGAAAAATAAAAAAAAGGAAATGAAAATTGTAAAGTTTGACAGTCCTAAAAATTTTCTTGGGTTTTATATTGAGCACTATAAAAATTATCGTGCCTTTGATTTGAATTGTTAACAAAGAAAGGTTTTTGGAAAATGATGGCAATGCCAATTTTAAAGTTAATAAATATTATTTCATGTAATAAAATAGTAGTCATCTCATTCTCTTTCATTATATCACTTTCAACTCATTATATGCCCACTGCCTTCCCAAATACATTTAATTTATTCCTTGTTCTATTATTATGATTTTTTTTTTTTTTTAAAGAGAGAGAAATGATTAAAAGGAAAATAAAGGGACTAGGTGATGACTGGTGTTGGGAGTTTGGATATGGATACATTGTTTTTGTAAGGAAGTTACCTCTGCATTTGCTTGAACAATATTCATTGGTTTTTTCCCATTCATGCTACCATTTTTCACTCATTACAAATCCCCTCATCTTCCTAATAGCCCTATCACTTCCTGTTCAAATGGGAATTGATTATTGAATTTAAATTTATGATGGATGGATGGATTGCATGTGATTCTGTTGTGAATGATAGAGCCAACCTATTGACTTTATTTAGGTAGAGTATTGATGCATGGCTTGTTAATATTTTTTCATAACATGATTTGAATATTTCTTCAGGATGCGTTGCTTTAGTAGGGGCAGCAATGGCAAAGGTGCAAATAGTGGCAAAGGAAATAATTGGCAAATAGGCCATAGAAGGCCAAGATTTTTGATACATTTTGACATTGATACACAAGAACTAAATCAACTTTTCCAAGATGGGTTTTTTAATCTAGTTGGCCAAGGAATTCTGCAACCTATACCTGGGAGGCCTCCTTTTTAGCCACATCAAACTTTCTCTGGTATCCATGTCCCCCCTCATGTGTCTATGCAACCATAACCACCTGCCAATGATGGCTGGAAAGAATTTTTTCATCAACCTATGGCTCATCTCCATGGCTATCCTACGATTTCATTTTTATTACCCTCTCCTCCACTGCAAATCAACCTAAATTCCTATGTTGATCTTGTTTTCTCACCATTACATTCCTCTCATGCAAGAAAAAGATTAAAATATGCCATATATGAGACAAAATTAGATAAAGGAAAAGAGGTGGCTAATCCCTCCAAGTATTCTAAAGACTCCTTTGAATTAGTATCCTCTCATATCCACCTCAAAGATGATTATTCGCATGTCATCAGTGCAATCCACCCAAAAGGTTCCAATTAGTTGAAGGTTATTTCACAGGATAAATAAAAAAAGGGCTCAAGAGAAAGCAACAGTGAAAACAGGCAAAATGCCTCTCACAACAAATATGGTTTTGAATCTTGTTAATGCTATTTTATTTCGAGGACATTGTTTTTATTTGATATGACATTATTTTTGACAGAAAATACATATTTAGATAGAGTTTTGGACAACATGGATATAATTCTACTTTTGGATATAGTCATGTTCTATTTTTTTTATTATATTAAAATATTTGAGTAATGATGAGGATGGGAGTTACAAGGTGGATGTGTTAATTAAATATTTGGGGTATTATACTTCATGTTTTGATTATTATTAAAGAAATGAAAATTGGAGTGACAAGGTGTCCCATCTATTTAGTTATTATTTAAATAGACCCTTATTTATATATTATTATTTACTTGTCTCAATTAATTAGTTAAGATAATTTAGCTTAAGAAAAGAAAGGTAGTTGAACTACCATAACTTTTTGAGAAAGAATAAAATCTCAATCAAATGAAGAGACAAGGAGGAGAGAACAAAACAAGAACTTCTGATATAAGGTATGCTCTATGCTTGTGAGATAATTATTTTCTTCATTCATTCTGAGTTTACTAGAAAGCTAAACCATCTTGATGACAACCGAGTCTTATTTAAGGAAGTAGGATTCAAAACTCAATCATATATTTTAGCATCTTTTTCCAAAGGTGTATGATTTATCTCTGGCAGGTTGTGTGTTCTTTTTTGTTTATGGATTATATTTCATGACTGATAAAGGATATTTTGCATAGTTAAGTCACAACATTTTTATGGCAAGTTGATCCAAATCTTTAGCTTCAATTTTCTTTTTTTGTCAGAGTCTTTTGGTATGGTGCCCATTGGAGACTTCTAAATTTGAGTTTGGTCCCACCCTTGTGGGTTTTGTAAAGAATGTTATGCTTTGTATCTCAGAATGAAGTTAATATAAAAATCAAATTTCTGATTTTAGTCTCACATGTGTATCTTAATGATATTGTTAAGATTTTTCTTTTATTCTTGTTTCGTATCCATGTACAGACTTATGTATATCTTTGTTTATTTTATTTTTTACAGTTACATATAACATATAAAATCAGCCTTAGTCCCTAGTACATATTACCTATGGATTAAGAGATTGTTTTGAATTAAAATCTATAAACTCCAGGTAACATTCCCAACTATCTTGCCTTAGCCTAGAAAGATTTGAAAATTCTTGATTAAGGTTCTTCATACATTTTCCTCAACAAAGTGGATCTTGAGGTAGAATTAATCAGTTCTTTAACTGAGATGAAGAAAGAAAAGAATACAAACAAATGATTCAAAGATTAAAACATCTATTTGAATATCCAAGTTGAAGAAGGAAAGAGAAAGGAATAAGTAATGTAGATCCATATGATGAAGAAAGAAAAGGAGTGTGAGAAGTTTGAAAATGAAATCATGACATTGAGAGTTGAAGTCAACAAGCTCAACAAGAAACTAAAAATATATCAAGTGTTAGAAAACATTCTCAACAATCAAATCCCATACAGTGACAAATCTGGACTAGGATAGAAGAATTTTCATTTTGAGGAAGGTTCAAACTCCATGAAGAAAGAAACAAAACAAAGGATATATGTAGGAGTTCTCAAAGGAAGGAATCATGGTCAACAAGAATCATAAAGGAATGAATACATAAGACCTTCTACATTCAGGCAACAGAGAAGATTCAATCACTGTGAAAGAAACAACCAAAGATAATACTTTGATCAGCTAAAGAAATATTTTAGAAGGTTCAAGGACTACACCACAAGGAAGATCATTCACTCCCAGGTATGTGAATTTATTTTATGGTCATTTTTTTAATTGTACTAACTTTGGACACGAAGTTGTAGATTGTAGGGATTATGAGAGAAATCCACAACTATGGACACATATCTCAAAATTGTAGAACTAATATAAAGCCTCCCATAAAAGAAAATATTGATGATAGATACAAGAAGGCTTGGAGAAGAAATGAGAAAAAATAAGAGTGGGTAAATCAAGAACATGTCCAAGGAATCGTACTTATAGTATTTGTAGTAGCACAAGATCATAATGAATTTACAGGAAATGAAGAAAGTGTCATAATTTAGGTAGAGGATGATGAAGAAGACGTCAAAATAAAATATGATGACAAAATTTAGAAAGAGTATGAAAAGGAAAATGTCTCCACAGGCGAAGAGGAAGATTACTCTGCATTAGAGAAGGCATTATTCTAAGCCATCAAAATTGGAGACTTACAACAAATATGAATATTAAACACAGGGAGTCAGTGCAGAGGCTAATACATAAAAAAGAACTATCCTTCAAGCAGGTTGAAGTATTTTCATAGACATATTCATAGAAATCATATAGCAGAAGTACATAATGACATATTGATCGATTGACAAAGTAGTGTTCCAACATAGGTGTCAGTTGGTAGTTACGCAAGAATAATCTTATGATTGTATTTAGGCAGGGATATATTCAGTAGAGGTTGTTCCTGGCATACAAAGTTTGGTTTGTAGATAGAGAATACCAGTTGACACATTTGATATGTGATGATCAGTTGTAGCCACATAGTACAGTGACATATGGGTCAGGTGTTGGAAATGATTAACAGGTAGCATATACTTGTCATTGATGGCAAGTACAACAATAAAGATGGCATGTATGTACATAGGATTGTTGACCAAACAAAAGAATAATCTCAGGAGGCATAGCGCTCTTTTACGTGAAAGGAGCACAGGAAAGAGACCGAGAGTCGTCGGATCTCACTCGAAAATCCCGACAGCTGCTGGATCGGGAGAAACTGCGCAGATGTTAAGTGCAGTTGTTGGCGTCGAGAAGAAGTGATCTACGCCATCAGATTGGACGCAGATACCCGACAGCCTTCATATTTGCAAAAGAAGCGAGGACGATAAGCCATCGGAGTTTCGGGGATCGGGGTTTCAACATGCAAAGGAAACAATGCAATGAAAAATCCGATTTCGCGATATGCGAAATCCCGATTCAATCTCAGCCATTGAATGAATGAGATCTGGACCATCTATTCGTGTGGACGCGTGGCAGATTGAAGGCTTCATCATAGTTTTGGGGATCGGGGTTTCAACATGCAAAGAAAACAATGCATCGAAAATCCTGATTTCGCGATATGCGAAATCCCGACTGACAGGTGGCACAACCACGTGATGACAGATGGCACATCCAGGTGATGACATATGGCACAACCAAGTAATGACAGGTGGCAAGAAGATTCAACAGTTCAGGCACAGGTATGTCACGAATCAGAGTGACACGTGGCAGTGTTTAACACGTGTCAAAACACGTGTGACGTCAGCAGAATAT
>CBVK0100154429.1:0-28068 GCA_900067695.1 Picea abies
TTACATCCGAATACATTGATCTACCTATGTGTGGGTTAGGACCTTAACATGGAGGGTGGGGGGCCCATGGGTGGGATTTTGTATGAGGTAGGTGAAATGGAGGGAAATTTGCAGAGGGGCAAACTGATTGTGGATGAAATGGAGGGTTCATGATATTGCGGAGGTGCAGTCAAAATAGAACCTTGAAGAGATAATCTGGGAGTCCAGTGGGAAAGCTATCAAAATGAGGAGAAGGAGTATGTGGCTAATTCACGACATGATGTAAGATTATCATTACTCCCATCCCTAAAGGGTTGAAAAACAACATGAGTGTCAAAGTACAAAAGGGTGCTATGAATGGGACAACTCATGTGGGGGAGAGTGCTACTGGGTGACAGTACCTAAGAGGCAATGGAGGTGTTGGTACTACAAAGCTGGAGATGGGGATCCTAGAGGCAAATGTTAGAGGGTGTGACTGGATATGCAATTGAGATTCAGAGGGAATGATTACATGCTAGTGCTGATTATATACCTGAAGGGGTTGCATTGATGTATGATGACCAAGTACCTGCACACATCAAAATCAAATACCCGATGTGAAAAATATCTAAAGAGAATCGAACATACAAGCATTTATTTGATAATTTTGAACATGAGCATGCGTACCTAGATGGGGTATGAAAAAATGGCACCCCGGGGGCTAAGGATAAAAACTGGCCTGGGGATTGTCTTGATGTAGATGACGAGATTTTGATCTCGTGGCTGAAGACAGATCAAAAAACAGACACCCAGAGCTTCCGGAATGGTGATTGGAAGTTTGCAGAAAGGCCTATATATAGTTATAGGGCCCACATTGCTACCTCATTTTTACTTGCTGCCAAAGTGACTGGACAAGAGGTATTCAGAGGATATTTGGAGATTCCAAGAGAATGAGGTAGCCGATTTAGGACCAGTGAGCTTCAGGTTAGTAGTCTTACCATCCTGCATAGAAGCAGGTTTTCCATTTATGGGCAGGGCCTGCACGGAGGGTTGTACAGGGGGTTTTATGGGTGCGCGCCTGTTATCCAAATAGTCGTGCATGGGTTCTCCCTTTGGGGGGACAAAGGCACGCATGATATGCGCGCCTGTTTTCTACACAGCTGCGCATGGGTTCGCGGCTTTGTAGTGGACATGCGCTCTGTGATACGCCCTTGTGTTCGTGACAGGGGCACATGGAGGTGCCCCTATACGGTGGGCAGGCACGCACATATGCATGCATGTGGGATGGACAGGCGCGACTACGTGTGTGCCTGTGGGGTAAACATGAGCACATATGTGCATGCCCATGGGTTAAATAGCCGCGCATATGTGTGCGCCTGTGGGTTAAACAACCGCGCATTGTGGGCAAGGCTAACGGGTGCAAAACTTATCTTTTTTAATGTTTTTTATGGTCAATATGGTTGACCTAGGACTGTATTATGTGGTTGCAGGTGATCATTTTGCACGATGTCGGTCCATTGGCTAGAGAGAGACTGGTCACAGCTGGGGGATGCTATGGCTATTAAGGAGTTGGGGGTTCTTGCCACTTTGGCAGCCTGTGGGCTACTGAAGTTCTTCGAGTGCCCGTTGATACGGGTGTAGGAGTATCTCTTGTAGTTTCTGATCTAGATGTGGAGTCTGGACTTCCATTTCTTTATGGTGCGGGGAGAGTATATCACCTTCATTGTAGTGGAGGATATATACTTTCTGACTGGGCTCCCTTTTCGGGGAAGGACCCTACTGGCGGAGCCGGTGTTACCTGCGGACGTGTCGTTAGCGAGCTTGGGTCGAAGGTACTGTTTGAGGGAGAACTACATGTGAGGCCCCGTCGTGAGTATCGGGGTGATGGATGCTCTAGCTCATCATTGTGTAACAACGATGATTGTGAGGGTGTATGGGTCCCTCACGACTCAGTGGATAAGTGGTGGTCAACTGAGGGTTATGGGGAGGGCACTGGTCGGGGAGCACTTTGCCTGGGGGTTGACGTTGCATGCTAGGATGGTAGGGCAGCTGGACAAATGTCGGTCTACAGACTCAAGGGACTTGAGTAATGTCTTGGGGAACTATCTCCCAAATTGTGATATGGCCTTGGGGAGAGGTGAAATCGTGAACTGGTAGATTTGACGAGTTCGCAATAGGCTCATGAGGAGGGAGCTCTATGACTAGTCAGACGTCAGATATGATAGAAGCCTCCCTAGGAGGAAGGGTATCCTCTATGTCAGTTCCGTTGGATGATACGTCGCATACTTGATTGGAAGGATGAAGGAGCAGTGGTGCACCATGGTAAGTTCCTAACAATGATGGGTCTTTGAAAATTTTGGGACCCATTTCGATGAGTGGGTATGTGTCATGACTCATGTGTATGAGAGGGAGAATGTTATCAATGTTTATAGAAGGGTTAGGATCATAATGTGAGACTTGGTCAATGGTAATGATCTTCTCGCTATGGGGGAACATCATCGTTCGAAAGATGGAAGAGGCAACTGCCTTCATAGCGTACATGTAGCTACGACCAAACAAGATATTGTAATCGAGTGGGGCGTTGATAACTTCAATGTCGATAAGAATAATCTTTCCCCCGAGTTCTACGAGGACATTTTGGAAGAGCCCTTCAGTAGACAATGGTCATCCGTCGTAAGCTCTTAAGGTAATGGTAGATGGTATGATTTGGGGGAACCAAGTTTCTGCCATACAGACTTGGAAATAATGCATGTGGATGCACCTTCATCGATGATGCATCGATGAATTGTAATGTTTCAAATTTTTACTGGGATTTGAAAAGCAATTAGAGCGGGAAGGCGAGGTTCTCCATTGTCGAGATCAAATGTGATGAATTGGGTATCCACGGGGTCGACTGCCCCTAAGGCAGAAAGTAATGATTTCCGCTAAGTGGGACAAGTTTGAAGGACCTCTAAGACTGACATGGCAGCCGGGGATTGTGCTAAGTCATCAACCAAACTGTAATTATGAGCCTCCCTAGCCTGGGGGTTATGGACATTCCTGTGTAATGGGATGTGAGGGATGTGAAGAGGTGTTTTTTTGTTAGGGCAAGGAATTACCAACGGGGGTCCCATTGGTGTTGGGTTTGTTTTTGGGGAATGAAAGGAGACTCATCAAGTGCACGATATTGACAACTACGTGTTTGCAAAAGGATTTCTTCCTCACTGGTGAGGAGGATAGTACAATCTATGGGATTGTTTGGATTGAGGTACTGTCCCAACTGTGGTGGGGTAAGTTTTTTGTCCAGTTGGGTGTTTATCACACCCTTATGCGGAATGGGATTATGCACCCCGACTGGGGGGGGTTGTTGCATGTATTGTTGTGGGGCTTGCTGAGGGGCAGGCGATGCTGGAGGATGTGGTAGACTGCTTGAGTCTTTTATCTATTTAAAATCAATGATTTGGGGGAAATGATGAGTATAATGATCGAACTCACCTCAAAGGGCACAAGGGAAGGTGGTTCTAATAGTATTGTTATTTCTCCCTTGACGCTTGTTGTTATTACCCCCTTGGGGGTTCTGATTCCCTTGGTTCTAGTTGCCCCCAGTAGGTTGGTTTTGTTGGGATTGATTCCCGCCTTGGCCTATGTTGTTATTGTTCATGTTTCTTCCTTTCTTTTTGGCATTATTCGACAGATGGGTCAGATTTTCCATATTCAGTTGTTCGATATTTTGATATTGCTAAACGAGAGAGGGTTAGACAAAATTCATCCCAACGTGAGGGTGTGGGGGAGCCATGGGCTATGGAGGACCAGGGAATGGAAAGTATGGATTCTGTGGGAGTTGTGATCCATAAGGTACATAGGAAGGCATGGTTCTTTCACTAGTACTTAGAGTATAAGATGAGGTAGAGGGGGTACTAGAACTTGCTTGGATAGGTGGGTGTATTGGGGGTGTCGGCGGTGGCCCATTGATTGGTGGAGGAATAGCAATAGGGTATGTTTGTTGATAAGGGGGTGGGGGGTAATAAGAAGTTCCCCCATATGTCGGAGGATATTGAGGTGTGCCATACATTTGTGGTGGTTTGGGTTGAGGGCTATGGTGTGTGGTATTACCAATCAATCCGTCCGCTGAGTGAGACATCTCGGGTTTGTCTTGACTGAATGGCACGAGTTTTGGAAGATTGGGAAGTACTATGTATAAGTACCCTAATTGTGAATAGATGAGGTTGTATTGTTGAGCCTTACTGATGGCTTCCACTTCTGATTGAGGGAAGGTGGAAGCTACATCTTTACCAAGGAAAGAGACAAGTGATCTAAGAAACCAGTCCAGATATTTTTGTTTGGTGGTTTCATCTTTGCACAAACTACGTCATATACGCCACTCGTGAATGTGATCAGTGATATGTGTGGCTGAGGTTTATTTGAAATTAGAGAGTAGTTCAAGACCATTTTCGTGGCGGATTGGTAATTGGAAGAAGGTAAAAAATGCTTTGGCCAAGGACTCGAAAGTCGCATGGGACCCAGATTTTTCATCTACATACCATTTGGATGATGGGCTAGTGAGTGTGCGTTGAAATAATCGTAGTTGGATGGAATCATCCATAATGTTTTTGGAAGAGCACCATAAGTGGAAAGTCATGACATGGTTGGCAGGGTCATCTCCTTCCTTTCCTTCAAATTTGGGGATGTATGAAGGTATTTTGGCAGGCATTGCAGGCCATGTGGGGTCATGCAATATAGGATCATTTGTGAGTTTGCTTAGATCTAGTATGTTAAGAGAGGCCAAATATGGCATCTCTAATGGGGGTGGAGGATTAGTTCCAGCCATGGTGTGAGTGTTCTGTGAACATGACCCTTCAGGGGGGCTAGGTGGGTTGGTACTTCCTCCTTAAGAGGAAGTTAGCCCCCCGCTTCCATGTAAAGGAGAGCGAGTGGACGGGGGGACTTGGAAAGTGGACCCAAGTAATGTGGAACCAACCAAAGATGATCCTAAGATAGTGACACTCACTGGTGTGTGTGAAGGTGGTGCCGATGAGTTGGCAAGACTAGTAACTCCCCCTAGAATAGGAGGGAGGTTTAACAAGCGTCTGGAATGATGGGGGTTCTATGGTTCCCCTATGATTTCTGACTAGCTGAGTGGATGTGTGCAAATTGTGGTGAGAGTAATAAATAAACAAGATCCTTTGTTGCAATTTTTGAACTTAACATGATATATATCTAAATCAAAATGTAATTAGAAGGGAATCATACATAAAGTGTTTTGAAAAATAAGCATATATGTGGATAAGTGGGTTTTGTCTGCATGGGGAATCAAAGAAAACAAATGCTCGTGTTCTAAAAGACGTAACGTCATTCCTCTCAAATAGCACTGGACCTTCCAATAGTGCTCCACAGTGGGGTTTGAAGTCACTAGAAGAGAAACTAGTGAAGGATGAAACAATCAGTTATAATGAGGGGTAAAGGGGGCATATCTCGAAAGAGCTGGCAATATTTACCAATAGCCACACAAAATCCGATCAAGGTGCAATTGCAGCCCACAATTTCCACCTAGGTAGATGTCCTAAAATTTGGTCACTAGGTACCTCGGTCAAAGTGTGGCATTTAGATTTTCGTCCTAAGAAATGGGTCATGGGCTACATCCCGTCCAAGAGGTGGGTGCCTCAATGGGGGATGCACAGAACAACTGGACCTCGGCCTTCAACCCTTCACGGGTATCTCCCTACCTTATGGTGTTAGGAACACTTGACTTGGAGGATTTTCAGTTCTTTATTTAACAACTTCTATTGTTTTGACAATGTGAGAACTAGATAACGAGGAGTTATTTGGATGCCTATCCCCGAAATCCTACCTAGACTGAAAAAATTCTTTTGGTACCTCCTATGGAGGAAAACTTAGTGAGTTTTTAGAAAAAATTTAGATGTGGTCGTTTGAGAGATTGGGGCTATGAACCAACCTCGTTGAAATTAAATGGGAGTGGATAGTTTTGTCAAGAAAAGGGTGGGGTGTTTCGGAATCCCTTTGGAGGAAACTTACTTTGACCTCCATGTTTCAAGAAGAAAACTATGTGGGTGATAAGTGACTTTTGTGTGTGAATGAGTGAAAGTGTGCCAATGTTTTAATGAATTAGGTGTCACCTTGCTACATGTGGACTTCGATTGGTCCTTACAAGTGTTGATTACCTAATTAACTAAATGCCTTTGGTACAACCTTTCATAATTCAAAAGTACCTAGGAAACTAGCATATGGACATGTGGGTTCTTTACTATTCCTTTAACTCCCTATTGTGATTTAATCTAAGAAAATATTTGAAACTATCCTAGATTGTGATCATGTGGGCATGTATGGGCCCGTTACAAAACCTTTAAACTTCCCTAGTGGTTTAATCTAAGAAAGTAAATGTCAACACTATCTTATATTTTTAGAATGTGGGCATGTATGGGCCCGTTACAATCTTAAGATGTGTTTGAAAAATAAACTAAGAGGATTCCTGAGAGGGGATGTTGTCCTCTACTAAAGGTTTTAGTCTTTTTAAGGGAGATAAAATTGTCCTACAATCTTTTTCTGATGCTCAAGGTTGCTTGGAAGCGTGAGAGAAGAGCATACTAAGCGATTGTTATCCAACTTCTAGTCCCAATGCTAATTTTATGTGTTTACAAATGATCCCAACTTATACTTTTAGTCAAAGCAAGCAATCCATGTGGCGAAATGAAAGCAAAAGAGGAAATAATGATTTTAAACCCCCTAAGTTCCTATGTGTTTTGACTAATCCCTTTATATGAAGAGGGAACTAAGTGTGGTGCAGCTTACAACATGCATGAAATAACTTTTAACAAGGCTAGGGGCCTTCCCCAAATCACAAAAACCTTACAATGTGTAGTTTTCTGCACAAATGCACGGGTCCCAGAGTAGACAGAGGCACACTAAGCTCCTGTGCGCAGATTGAAACAAGCCTATGGGCATAAGTGCGCTGAACAAAACTATGGTTTTAGTGCATGTGTGCACGATGCATGTCTATGGGCCAAAAAACCCGTGCACAACCGACACATGGCCGTGAAGAAAATTTAGGATGGAATTCTCTCAATTCAACTTGGAATTGGATGTTTTGCAGGTCGTCTTGGGCCGATTAATGCACCTGCAGGTTAAATAAACCAAAAGAAGAGCTATAAAAACCCAAATGGGGTAGGAAATTGATACCTTTCCCTAGCGGAGTCCCCAATCTGTTGCGCCTATTTTGCCACCTAGATGAGCAAAACAGAGGTGCTTGCAAGCTTAGTTGGGTTTGCTAAGCAGGACAGCTGTAAGGAAAAGGGTTAGAGAAAGAAATATAAAAGAGCAACTAAGAATTAAACTAAGAAATAAAATAACAACTAAACTAGTGAGCATAGGGACATAAGAACAAAAAAAACAATAAGACTCATGTCACCAATGGTAAGGTTTATATTAGTGAAAGAAAACACCAAGAAGAAAGAGGACTATGAGTCCCTTCTTCCTCCAAGGGAGGGCTCTTGGACCCCCACAAACAAGCTCTTCTTACAACTTTGAATGAAAATGGTGAAAGAATTCCAAGCTAATCCACTCAAGAGGTGAGATGGATTGCCCAATGTAATGGTGCTAGTATACTCTTGTTGAGAATAGAGGATTCCTCAATAGAATAGTAGTAGCATAACTTTGCTATTGAATTCCTTAAAAATGAAGTGCACCCATGGCCTTGTTTTATAGCACCTCTTTGAGGTATTGTGCAACCAGCTTGTAGTGTGAAAAGAGGCTAATTAGGGAATTTTTAGGTCTTTGACCAGCCACCCAGTTGGATCCTATTGAGATTTCAGTGTCAAATTAACTTGGAAGCTTAACCAAAAGTGGATGGGAGGCCGACCAATGTCATTAATGCGTCGTTCTCAGATGTGCATGGCTTCTAGCGACCACAGTCGTGCATCAGATGCATGTGTGCTCTTCTTGTGTTTTTGTTTTGCGCATGTGCAGGCGCGCCCTGTGTAATCATAGTGCACTTTAATTTTATCACTGGTTGTATAGTTTTTGACCCTTTTTGGAAATGCTTTTGTGGTAATTTTGGTCCATGGGTGACCTCATAACTGTTTGATGATGTTGGATTCTTGTAACCATTTGCAGACGAAATTTCAGTGATAACACATGGTATGTGCAATTTTGGGAAAAGATAAGGACCTTGTGGTTGATGTTTTTTGTTAGGGCTTATGGTGTCATTTTTTGTATTTGCAGCTAAACCCTTGATCAAATTCAATTACGGTCAATTTTTAACTGATCAAATTCATTGTCAATTGTTTGAATTTGAGTTTGTTAGAAGTTTTTGATACCAATCTTATCATGTTCATTTGTTCTTCTTTTCAATCCACCCATTTTGCATCCCTTGGATTAAGAATTAAAGATGATATTGGTAATCTAATGTCAGTGATTCATTAGATGATTCTGATTAAGAAGAAACATATTAATTTTGGATTCTCAGAGTATATTGACATGTTTATGTCTAAAGCTTATGAGGTGATATATAGTGAACCCCCCCCCAAGAATTTTCCTTGAATGATTTTTTTTTTTACAACTTAGCCTAGATAAGAGAGGAGGAGACTGGTATATATTTGAGAATTAGATTTAAGTTAGAGTCTATGGATTTGAAATTTGACGTTTACTTTTACCTATTTTTTGGACCCCAAGAATATTTTCACTTGAATACATTAGAAAAATATTGAACTCATATGATGTCCATTTTGTGTCAAGAAAATATAAGGCTACTCTCAAATTGAAAAAGGACGTCGGAAATTTTATTGTCAATTCCAGATCAACATTATAGGTAGCAACAAAGGTTCTCTCATATATGGGATTTCAATAAGGAGAAACATGGATATATGACCCCCATGCTTTGATTTCATCAAAGATGATTTCAAATGGTCAGGATCCTTATTATCATGAGAGAAAACAGGAGGTGGACCTGCTGGTAAACCAGAGTGGCTGGAAAGATGTGAAAAATATCTTGCAATTCCATGGTAAAATACCAATAACTCTAGTAACAAAGACTTCAAAGAATTTTGAGTGGATATTGAAGAGAAAGAAAACAGATTCAAGTTCAAAGGATTCAAAAATAGAGGAAGACGAGCTAGAAAAAAGACAAGACATAGAGGTAGTTGATGAGGAGGAAGACCAAGAATTACAGGGAGAAGTAGTACCATTGGAAAAATAACCTATAGTAGTTGTGGAAGTATCATCATGAGATAATTTCAACAGTGCAAAGGGACAAAATGAAATAGTTTCTTCTACCACAGATCAACCAAAGAAGATTTGTTTTAATAATAAATTCAGGGATATCAGAAAAATGAGTTCAAATATCAGGCAGAACATTATTCCCAAAATCTTTTATCAAGAAGAATCACACACAAGGATTCTCTTGGGTGTTGATTATGAAAAGGGTAGATTGAATAAAATGGAGCCAAAATAGTAAAACAATGTGAAAAAATCTCAATGTAGTGCATCCACTGAATAAAATGAATCTGCATAGACAAATTGGAGAATTTTTGAATAGAAATTTGATTATTGTCAATTTGGGAATCAAGAAGCTACAAGGTATAAATGTGAAGCTCAGAAACTGACTTAAAATGAGAAATTAGAAAATAGAAGCAAGAAAATAAGAGTGGAGGAATTAGAAGGATGGGTAATCGACTTGGGAGCCAATCCAAAGGACGTGGCATCTGTGCAATCCATATTGAAAACTAAAGAAACAAAGATCCAGTCACTGAAAAGAAGGCTTAAAATCCCTAGAATCGAACATGTCTAGACTCCAGAGTTGCAGGCTATCCAAGCAGAAAAGAATGAAATCATGAATAAAATGGTGCAAACAGAAGAAGAGATGGAGTTGTAGAAAAAGAAGATTGAAATTTTAAAGGGAGAATGTACTTCAGCATGTGCAATAACATTAGCAGATGGAATAGATGGATTTTCAAAATCACTGACAAACTTGGATCTAAATGGAGCTTAAATTGAAAAATTGAAGAGAACAATTGCAACACAGGATGAGGAAATGAAAGGGAAGGATAAATACATTGCAAAATATGAAAAGATAAAAGCTAAAATGCTTACAGAGATCGAACAGTTGAAGAAAAAATTGTGCAGGAAATGTTATTTGGTAGGGGCTAGACACATTTTATGGGATGAAATCATAAATAAATTTACCAAGATATGGTATTATTTCAAGATAATTGATTATGAAATGGTATTAAAAGATGAAGGAGACGAAGTTATGAAGAAATCATTTAAGGAATTAGGAACTCAACTACAGGTTTCTACCCAGATTATTGAGTTCCTAAATTCCAATTCCATTGAAGCATTAATTAAAAAAGGTGTGAAAGATAGAAGCCCAATGGTTTTGAAGGTCGGACATATTTTTACAAAAAGGAATTTATTGCAGATTGATGAGAAGAAATGCATAATGGTGAAGGAAAACATTGACTCTTTCAGAAATAGATTTTAAAACCTAGTCAAGATGGGGTTACCTTCAGCTTTAAATGACAAAGGAAGGATCTTATCAAGCGAAAGTTATAGAAAGAGTTTGTTCACAGAGAGACAAAATGAGATAAAGTTAGAAGGTATGTCTAACAATTTAAAAGGGTAAACTATTGTGGATCTGCTGAGACATTATTTCTATCTTCTATGGGAAATTAAAAATCTATTTTCAAAGACTCGTACATATGAGAGATACATTGAGCTAGATATTACATTAAGACAAATGAGGTCATTCCAGTATCCATCAAGGGAAACGTGGAGACTCCTGATCGAGTTGTTGAAAAAATGACTTCATTTTTTGCAAAGACTTGTTTTTCATTTTGTTATAACAACTCCATTCAGACAGAATGTTCATAGGCATATTTTTGTACAAGATTTTTTCAAATAAATGGGAATTTTTGCTTAATGAAGTAATGAAAAGATATGATGGTAACAGAGAAGAAATTTGAAAGATGCATTTTTTTTATATGTAATCTGTAGCTATTAATATACTTTCCAACCGATTGAGTCAATTCTAGTTAATGTTAGTTGTACATTTGTTTAGTTGATGGCATTATCGGTTCAATTGCAGATGCATTGGATCCTCATTGCATGGTTGTATTTATTAAATTTTTAGATGGGTATTGAAACATCAATCTATTATATTTGTCACATGAAACAATTTTTGTTCATTGTATATATTTTATCTTTCTCTCTTTGAACTTTGACATTTTTCCATGCATGGAAAAAAAGTTATCAAATAATGTGTAGAAATGGTGTGATCAAATATACAATTAGGCCTATAGTGGTTTAGGATGGTGATCGTTTTCAGTATGTGGGCTCAACTTACATTAAGAAAATTTGGTTGTGGGAACATGACTTCTTGTCAATATATTGTGGAGAAAAAGGGAGACCTAACCTAATCAATATTCTAAAACTACCCTATTCTTACTAGAATCTATAATTAGTTTAAAGTATCCTCATGACAAGAAAAAAGAAACTTGAATATGGATATGATATAGAAATAAGTTATGAGGTCATAAAAATAGTTCAAACAACTTGAGACTTGGAAACATGGATGTATGTTAGTTTTAATATAGAAAATACCTTGCAAGAAAAAAAGTAATTGACATAGCCATATTCATAAACGTAAATTAGACTTATGAATATCATTAACAAGTACAAAAAATAGGTGTTTAATAGGTATCAATATAGAAATTGATGTTCAATTCCACATGATATATGTTCAAGCTCATTTAATGAGTGAACACTAAGCTTTTATGAAAATTCTAACAAGAGTGCAGAAATGTAGAACATAAAGCTTGTATTCATAAAAAAAACCTTAGAAAAATAGAACAATAGTTTTCTTAAATGAACATCTCACTAGTGTTGAATAATAGTACTAAAACCATTAAAACATGTTGCAAGCGGTGCAATTCCAGGTTCTGAAAGATTAAAACATTAAGGCTTTTACAATAATGCAGATAACATTTTCTCTGGAAACTTCAATGTTGTTTTCCTATACAAAATTACAATAAATAAGAGAGTACATTCAAAATTATTTAACATGTTCCTTGCTTGGGTTGAATGGTAGGCGTAGTTATCTGAAATTGATTTGATAAATGATATCAAGGAGAGATATTATGTGGAAGTCCAGTAACACCTGTGTTGAATTTTTCCAATTACATTTGTGCCTGCTTTTTCCATAAGGAATTTCTTTGTAACATGGTTGCAATTAACGAGGGCTAGGAAATTTCCTTGTTTAATATGAATCAGTATATTTTCCTCGAAATTTCCTTTTTTTTAACTAAAAACTTGGATAACAAACTGTCAATTGTTTTTTAACATTGTGTTGGACGATTGACAAGTTGTCAAACAGTTTCAACGGTCCAAAAATTCAAATTGTTGATATCGTTTTCCCTTGATTCTATTTGTTGTTGCACATATGTAAGACAATTTGATAATGGAACTGATTTTCCAAGAAATTGCACATGGGGCAATTCATATTCCTCAATTATATCTAATGTCGAATCCCATTAGAATGAGCATTTTTTACTCGTTTCTTCAATGAGATAATGTGTAAACAAACAAGTTTCTTCCCAAGAAATAAGTGAAGATTAAATTTGGATTTTTTCTTCTTCAAACATTTTTGTGTATCCTTGTGGTAAAGTGGTGTTGTGTGCCTCCCATAATTTCAAATTATCAAAAATATCCTATAGATATTTTTTCTTTTTAGATTGTGACTGGGACTCAATAAAAAACTTGGTATTTGTTCATGTTGTTCTTTAATTAGATACAATATTGAATAGAAAAATAATTTTGAAGATGATAATTCAACATTAAGCTCTATTGCTTCTTTTCTTATGGTTTCTGAACTTTCATTCCTTATTTTGGCCTCTTATGGTTGAGTGGTCAAGGTATCTATATGGTTCTCATAATATTTGTTGATTTTCTCTTTTTCTGCAACAAAGGTGACTAGGTCTCCGTCATGTTCAATTTCAATTGCATCTATTTTTGTTGTCAACTCTGTAATGATATTTTGAGAAAGATTGTTTTCTTCTATGATGGCCTTGACTTGATTTTCATGTTTTTGTTTCCAATTGTGTTCTTTTATCATTTGTTGTTTGACAAGTTCCTTTACTTTGTTCTTATCTTTACCTAGTTGGTTGGTTAATATTGTAACAGGCCATTTATTAGAAGTGGAAAATGCCCCCAAGGTGTCAGTAGCTTCCTCTGTAATTTATTCATCATATGAATGCACATCATTCCATAATTGAGTTACTTCTTGAGTGATTTATTAATGGTGGGTTGTTTTCCTCTTTTTGAACCTTCTCTTTTATATAGTTTTTTGTTTTTTCATCAAAGACAAAATTATCTAAAGACAAAACAATATATTATGCAAGGTAAATGTTGTCAAGATTGAAAGAATTGGTAACCAAGATTCTTGGAATTGAGGTTATGGGAGTAGTATTTTTAGGCTCAGCAATGTGAAATAGTGTTCTCTGGGAAAATTTGATGTATGTGTTGGTTTTCATCTCTTTGTTTTTTTCAGTTAGTTTGTTAGGAGTCTGGGTATTTCCTGTTCTTGAGTTTTCTTTTCCCATTACAATATTTTCATGTGAATATTTGTGAACTTTTGTTTCTGTTGAAGAAGAAATAAGACCTGATTCTATTTCATTTTTATCCTCTCCTTCAATTTCCTCAACTTATACAACTCCCTGTATTCTCGTAATCTCCTTAAGGAAACGTTATATTATGTTAAATTCCCATTCAATAAAGTGAAATAAATTATCATTATTTCTTATGGAATCAATTATTTGTCTTCATGGAAGTGCATTCTCCCCTGAAAAACAAGGTCAAAAGGCATTTTTTCATGAATGTATGTTTTTCTTTTTACCACAACACAATGTTTTTTGACAACCTATGTTGGATCATGTCTCTTAAATTCACCATGTGCCATCCAAGTTTGATCCAATGTGTCAAGCACTTTTTGAGAATGCTTTGGATTTGACAAGGTATACATACCTAGTGAAATCAGGAAATTAGGTTATTTCGTTTTCAAAAATTTAGCCAAAGTGACTGGAATGTCGACAACGACAATCTGGTATGCAATTTATTTTAATGCTAGTCAATCTCGGAGATATATGAGAAACATATGAGGGGGTCCTTCACAGCCAAAGATCTGAATGTATGAAAATTCTTTATCTATAAACCAATAATCTATTTTTTTATGGAATTGATATCCTCTTGACTCAATATTTGACTTATTCTTCCTTATTACCAGGCCTTATTAATATTGGCCTTTATTACATGGAAAATATATTATTCTACCTACATGAGGGGTTAGAGAGGTTATTTCCCTAACGTTCCCTCCCCCTTAAAAATAACCTTGTCCTCAAGGCTTGATATGAGGAAATTTCCATAGAATGCTAGTGAGCTCCCCTTCAAGAAATTGGCATTCTAACCGACCTTACTCTTCTTGTTGCTTCATGCGATGTTGATCCATGAATAAATTCTATTTGAGGGTATATAGAATATCCTCTTGAACTGTAAGGGTTTGGTCAATGGATTGGACCTTTGAGATGTCGGGCATGTATGATAGAACTAAAGATAGATTGTTTCCATATATTGATTCAAAAGGATTCATGCGAGTAGTTGTATTGTAAGAGGCGTTGTACCACCATTAAGCTCACTGATTTTTCCATTCATATGTAAAACACCTCAAATATGTTTCCAAACACTTGTCAACAACTTTAGTTTCACCATTATTTTTGGGATGATAGGCGGTGTTGAGATGCAATTATGTTCCCTGTAGCTTGAACAGTTCTTGACAAACATTTTTGGTGAAAGTGGGATCTTTGTCAGAAAGAGTAGAATGAGGCATTCCATGAAGCTATAAGATATGATCCATGAAATGTGATCCATAGTGAAGGCATTCAAACGGTGTTGAAGATCACAGAAATGAGCATACTTGGAAATATGATCAACTACCACCATGATGACTGACATTTTTCTCGATTTAGGTAAGCCAACAATGAAATCCATAGATGCATCCCTCCAAATAAATAGTGGGTAGGATCATAAGTCATTGTAGTGTGCATGGGTCTTTCACTATTTTTCCCTTGTTGCATTGACATACATCACATTACACCACAAAAGTGTGAATGTCATGTTTCATACCATCCCCCAAAAAAAGAATGTTAACCCTGTCATAGGTTTTGGTAAACCCTAAGTGCCTAGTTCTGGGTGTAACATGAAGCTCAGAAAGAACCTTGGATTCAAGTTGTGAATGATTACTTAAATATAATTCCTTTGTAGTGAAGCTCATCATTGTTCCATGAGTACCCTGAGGAAACTGGAGAATTGTCTTGCAATTGTTTGGTCAAACTCAATTTTTTGGGATCATGTAGTCATTCCTGGCGAACGGCTTGGAGCTAGTCTCGTACAATGAAGGAGAGGGAGAAAAGGGACCCTTCATCTTCATATTTTCTTGAAAGAGTGTCAAGAACCACATTGTATTTTCCTTTCTGGTAAATGATCTCATAATCATATCCAAAGAGCTTAGCCATTGATTTTTGTTTCTCTAGGGATGAAAGACGTTCTCCATAAAATACTTGAGGCTCTAATGATATGTCTTAATTTGGAAGCATTTCTCCAATATATAAGGACGCCAAAGATCCATTGCATGCATAATATCCATCATTTCCTTTTCATAGACTGATTGGCCCAAATTTCACTCTGGAAATTGTTTGTTGGTAAAGGCCAAGGGTCGACCATCTTGAATAAGGATTGCTCCAATTCCTCTCCTAGAAGTATTACATTCTAAGAAAAATGTATTTGTGAATTCAAGAAGGGCCAAGATAGGAGTGGTGCACATAACCACATTCAAATATTGAAAGGAATGATCATTTGTTGGAGTCCAAGTGAAAGAATTATTTTTAAGGAGAGTAGTGAGAGGTGCCATAATATTTCCATAATTCTTAACAAACTTGTGATAATAGCCTGTTAAATATAGAAAACCATGTAATATTTTGAGAGTCTTAGGGGAGGCCAATCCTACATAGCTTCAATATTCTTAATATCCACCTTTACACCCTACTTGCCAACAATATGACCCAAACAATCGAATTTTGAGGCTCCAAAAGCACATTTAGATTGTTTGAGGAAAAAATGGTGTTGAGAGAGTAGATGACTAACTCAATCAACATGAGTAATATGGGTTGTCGAGGTTTTACTGTAAATGAGAATATCATCAAAGAAAAATAAGACAAAAGGATGGAGAAAAGGATAGAAGACATTATTCATGAAGCTTTGGAAAGTGGAGGGAGCATTACAAAATACAAAGGGCATGAACAAAAACTCATAGTGGCTCTCATGAGTTCAAAATTCAGTCTTAGGAATGTATTCCTATTTCATATGTATATGGTGGTAGCCAGAATGAAGATCAAGTTTAGTAAAGAACTGGGCACCACTCAATTCATCCAAGAGATCCTCAATGACATGAATGGGAAATTTTTCTTTGATGTTGAGTTTGTTGAGGGTGTGAAAGTAAACACACGTGACAAGAGCCTTATTTCTTAAGTACCATGAACACAAGATAAAAATAGGGTCTAGTACTAGGATGGATAACACATGCAGCTATAAATTCATGAACAATTTTCTCAATTTCATTTTTTGGGGAAAAGGGATGATGATAGGGATGAACACTAGGAGGAAGGATACCGGGTAAGAGGGGAATGGAATTATCATGAACACTACGAGAAGGAGGAAGTCCCTAGGGAGTGGAAAAAAAAAACTTTATGTTTGGAGATGATGGATTGGAGGTGAGGAGGCACATAGGGTGTCTCAGTGGCTTGAATGTAATGGAGTTCTGCAATAATGTCGGAATGACCTTTTTTTAGTAGTTTTTTCTTGCAATGGGAACTGATGATCTCAAGGGAACCTGTTGTGATTCCTTGGAATTTATATTTTTGGCACTCCTCATGGAATTTCATGGTTAATTCCTTAAAATCCATGAGAATGGGGCTTAGAGTCCTTAACCATTCGACACCCAACACATTGTCACAACCACCCATGTTGATAGAAAACATATGATATTTCATGTGGTACTGACCAATTTGGAGATTCATATTTTCACAACGCCACCCACATTTCATGGATCCACCATTGGAAATCATGATTTGAAAATCGTTGACTTCTCGGATATAGAAATTAGTTTCTTGGGAAATGCTATGATGAATAAAATTATGCATGTTTCCACTATCAACAAGGATGATGACCTTTTGATGCTTAGTGTAACCAATGAGATTGAGGGTTTGAGGAGCAGAGAATCCAGTGGGAGAATCCAGGGAAATGATGGGTTCAAATTTTGGGGGGTTTGAGGGTGGAGTTAGGTCAGTGTGTTCTGGTGATTTGGCCATAGGGGGAGCCTAAAACTCTTCTTCAAAAACATCCTCAGAGATGGCCATAAAAATATTTTATTCCTTACACTTGTTCCTAGGAAAATATTTGTCATCAAAATTATAACAAAGGCCCTTGAGTTGTCGTTCAACCATTTCTTCCCTAGTCAATTTTTTTATCTTTAGTGGATTGAAAGGATGAATGGGAGTGATTGTTTTAGGGAGAGGAATAAACGAGGGTTTTCTGGTTTGAGAAGAGACAACCTGTTGTGCTTCCTTATCTCTTTTAGTAGCTTAGACCCAACTCTAGGGGTGATCCATGAGGACATGGACACAGATATCATCCTTAACGCCATTGATAAAGCATTCTTACAAAAAAGAACCATACATGCCCTCTATGTAGAAAGACAATCAGTCAAAATAAACAATAAATTATTCTACTATGCGAGATTGTTTCAACTTTGTCAAACAACCTAAATGGTTGGGGTCAGTTTTGAAGCATTCATAAATCTCTGCAACAAATTGTGTCCAAGCCACATACCCTTGGAAGGAATTTGTTCTCCATTGCCAGCATTGCCAATGTTCTTGATCTAGATGGAGAACACCATATCGGAGTTTTTCCAACTCATCTGTAATGTCATACAAAGAGAAATAGTGTTCCATTTGAGTTACCCATTAGATGGGATACGATCCATCAAATTTGTTCACATCCACGTGCGACAGGATTAGATCACTCTAAAAGTTATAGGGCTGAAAAGTATACTAATTGGAGGAAGTTTCAACTTTGTGGTGTAAAGGTGGGACAAAGGAGGTAAGGTATCTAGGGATATTCATCTTTGCGCATATCATGCCAATGAAATATGCAAGTTGGGTAGAGACGTCTTGTTTTAGGGTTTCCATTTTTGTGTATATGGTGTAATTCATGTTTTTATTGATGGTGGTCATATTGACACTATGCTTTTGCACTTTTTGTTGGGTCTCTATGAAAGCAAAGGAAAAGGAATTGAAGAAGGATTCAAGGTATTGGCTATGGGTGTGGGCCATGATGAAGGGGGCAAATAGAAAGGGATGGGTGGGACTGTTGGACACACCAACTACACTGAGAGGGGGGGGTGAACATTGTAGATATATTTTCAAAAAATTCCCCTTACACAAAACTCCTTAGTTATCAATCACCATTTTATTCATTACTTATTGTTGTCATTTATAATCAGTTAAATTAGAATGTGCATCAAAAACATATATCAACTACATATATTATCAATAAATCATCACAACAAGGAATACAAAGAACACAAGATGTATGTACGATTTTCTTTTTATTACGGACTACAATCCTTGGGTTATCAACAACAACTGAATAGAGTACAACTCTATAAGAGCACCAACTCTATAATGCAAGACTCGACTTACACCCTTAGCACCAACTGAGATGAGGCAACAATCCTCAACAGATATCAATCTGTCAACATGTACATGACCTTTCGGTAGTGCATCACGGGTATGTACGTGCCCTACCAGTAGTACAACTCACGTATGTACGTATCCAGTTTGTACTACAACATGTGTATCACTTCTGAGTTACTTAGGGTTTTCTCTTCAAGATGAACATAGATCCTCTGAAAACTTGAATCACATTCTGTTTTGTCTCTCACTATTGAATTTGACCCATAACCAATCACAACACATCCAAGCTCTCCAACAACTTACTCATTCTCCTCAACCATACAATATGAATGCTACTCAATCATGTATAAGAAATCAGCATACTATAGCAATCATATCAGTACTGAATCATAAGAATGTTGCTCACTCCATCAACCAAAACAAACCAAATCACAACAACCATACCAAGAATGCCTTAAGCATTCACGACACAACAAGAAAGAGTATCCATCAAGAAAACAATGTAATCACACCAAACATTATATGGTAGATCTGAGCCCATAGAATGCAGATCTAGCACCTGCTTCAGTCCTCAAGAGCCTGACACCATCTCACACACAAGTCTTCATGACTTCATCCATTGTACGCACTTTGTCCTCATTCATCCCCCGTATGTGCGTGCCTTGGCTCACTACAACCCGCGTATACCTCAAAAACTAGGGTTTCTAAACTTCTAAAACTTTTGTCATCGTGACATCAAACTTCCCTAAACTTTGATGCATCCATGATATCCTAAAGATCATCTCTCTCTCAGAATAAATATTCAAATACATACTCAAGATATACCCTATACAAGAGACCCCTTGCCTCTTATTTATGCTACCCAAGTAGCTTCCTTAGAAGCATATTCTAGATCACTTGGCCCTCATAGCCACTTTGTCCACATAGTTACTTATGTTCAACTTTTTCCAAGTTTCCACTTGTCCATATATCCAATAGCCACTTGACCACTTAACCCCCTTTCCTTGTTTTAGGGTTAACCACTTTCCATAACTAGAAATTTCTCCATTTACTTTATTATTTAAATAGTCTTCCTTTACTTTTTCACTTTACTTTATCATTTAAATAATTATTTCTTCTTTTCAAGCACTTTGACTTCTTTGACCTTTTGGGGCTTCAAGCCAACATATGAGGGTCCTTCATCTTCATAGGGACATAACTCTCAAACTATGAGGATTTATTTGACATTCTACATACCACCATAAATGGCATGACAAGCACTATCCATCTAGAATAGTTTCACTAACAAATACACTGATATTCATCTCATTATTCTTCCTATAAGCATGGGTTCTCTTAACTGCACTTCAAGGATAAATCAACCACAAAGCGTATTCCATGAGGGATTTCACCATAAGGGGACCACTTTGGAGTTCATCCATTTGTACTCCTCATCAACCATGATAAGACAATAATGATTCATCTTTACATCAAACCAACTATGCATCATATATCAAATAAACCACATCGATCCATCTTCATCTATGCATCACATATCAATGAAAAATCATTGATCCATCTTCATTTATGCATCATATATCAATGAAAATACATATTACATTAGTATTCTATGACATGACATTGTTCCTCCAGCATCAATCAATCAATCAATAAATCCTTTAGAATCAATCAATCCCTTGACATCAATCAATCACTTGACATCAATCAATCAAACCTTTGGCATCAATGGAAACATGATCCAACAATCTCCCTGTTTGGCATTGATGGCAATACCAACATTGATGCAAACACCAATCATTGATGTCAATATGTAGACAAAGCATTTCTCTACATCAATAGACATCAATCACATCAATGTGACTATCTCTCCCCCTTTGAAATCAATGGAACTGGGTCATTCTCCCCTTGGGGTTTCTCCCCCTGCTTGAATGCCTTTGATAATATCTCCCTTTTTGAACAAGGTAAATCACTACAATGTAATGCTAAATATATATCGTTCATGCTCCCCCTGTGATCATCGCTCCCCCTAGAAATATGCCTCTGTTCTATTTATTCAAATATAGGGCTCTTTTACCAAGTATGCATCTGATTAATATCTCCTCCTAAAATCATGGGAAGAAAAATGACTCCCCCTATGGGTATGTCTCCCCCTATCTTCTTTGCAATACAAACAATATGTTTATTCTGAAAATGCTCCTGCTCAAATGGATCATAGATCAACCACTCTTTCTATGATGATCCTTGGACCTTCCCATGCATAAAAACCTGTGCCATACCCAAACAAAGATATGTCAACAATGAAATAGAGAATCATGAATAAAACATCAACCAAGTAAATCATGTACCAAATTGTGTTCCCACCATGTACAACACCTATGTACATCAATACCATAGAATATTCCATAAGATATCATCAATGGAGTGTATCAACCATATGTCTCTACCAACATTCCAACCATGTGCATCTACCAATATGCCAACCATGTGCATCTACCAACATGCCAAACAAGTGTCATATCACTCATGATATGTCTCCATGATGAACCAAATATCAAAATCATGTATCTCAATCAATCAAGTGTCTCAACTATATCATCCCATATGTCATGTACCAAGGTATATGCTAATCAAGTAATACCAATGGTGTACTAGTAGTGTATCAATCATGCATCAACTACATATCAATCTATGACTCAACATGATTACCTTATCAACTCACCAACTACATGTCCCAATATCTAGTCCAATCATATGCCAAATGCATGCATCAAGATGTCCAATAAGTAAGCTTCCAATAATACATCATAAGATATATCAATGAAACTCAAAATATGTACCAGTCATGTACCCCAACATATCAGCCTCAATCCTCCATTCACTACAACAAATACTTAAGTGATCAATATGTACTAGAAATGTGCCTCAATAGATCAATGACATTTCTAGCTAGCATCAACATGATATATCTCATAACAAAAGTGTCATAACTTCATTATCATAACCATCATTGTTCTTCAACAAAAAATTCCTCAATCCATATGCATGGGTCAGTGCCATGCATCCAAGATATCCTTTCATTATATATCATCACCATACATAATCCAATATGTAATCATGAAAACCTACAACAAACAATGTCATAACCTGAAATAATCTATGTCAGGCCCTGCAACATAGAGTTATACCATCACATCAAACTGCAACCCATGTGCATATCCCTTTTCCCTAGGCTTTACCACATATACACACCCTACTGCATAGAAGTCTCGTGTATGTACGTGACCTATTCAAGGTCATCCTGCGTATGTACACGACTGTTACCACTGTAACCTACATATGCTTTTGAATATGACACACTTGAGATTCCCTTAAGGCTTCCATTCTGCTCTGGTTTTCCAGTCTTCTTCACCCACTTCTAAAGGTGTCCTTACTTCTCAAAACTTGATCTTTGAGCTTCCATATTTTCAAAAATGTCTCCTTTCCTAACTTCATTCCTTCTTCTAGTCATGCTATATGAAGTCCTCATCATAGAATTTCTTCTTGTGTTCCAACAATCCTAGGAGTTTTGGCCAAATCCATTACAGTTGTAGCATCTCGTTGTGTGATAGTGAACAACAATGTGTCCTACTTAATCACATCTCCAACACCTTATGGTGTTATGAAATCTTCCATTATTTCTCCTTGCATAAGATTTGCATTCCAAAGCTTTGTGACCATATTCATTACATGAATAACATTGACCATAAAAAACACTTTCATACCTTTGCTTTGGTATCCATCCCTTTTGAGGTGTAAAGATGGCTTCTTGATGTCTTCCTTGCTTTGTTCTTTTGAAATTTTCCTTTCCTTGTGTAGATGGTTGACTTGCAACATTTTCTTCATACTTTGAGAGTGAGGGACTTACCTCATGCTTCTTTGAGATGCTTTCTTCAACATTTATAGCTTCTCTCTTGTATCCAAGACCTGATTTATCATTTGGTGATCTTTGAATTTCCAAGATATCATTCAAGATTGTTGAGTTATTCAAGAATTTGTTTGAATTATCCACTTTATTTCTAAGATCAACAACTTCATCTTCTAACTTATGACATGACTCTTCCTTTTCATTTACTTGATTCTTCAATAGTTCCTCTACCCTTTTGGATTCTTCAATTTGGGTCTTGAGGTGGAAAATAATTTCAATACTTTTTCTAGTCTCATCATCTACCTTATTATCTTCTTTTTCATTCTTTAGTCTTGTGATTTGTTCTTCATTTTCTTCTAATTGAGTCTTTTTACTCTCTTAATGTTCTTTGAGAATTTCATTTAACTTCAAGATGTTCCTTTGACTCTTCTTAAGAAACCTTTTAGTGTTATCTGAAAGATAGCTATAGTCTATATAATAATGGTGATTGATGTATTCATATAGACCCCTTTCAACTTTCTCTTTAAGCTTTGACAGTTTTTATTCTACTTCTTCCATGGCATAACAATCAATTGATTCTATATAAACTATTTCTAGATTTTCTTCTTCACTTGTAGAGAAATATTCAACATCATCACATTTTGAATTATTGTAATCAAGGGTTTGTGGAGATTCTTTACCTTCATTTGAAATTTCTTCAATATCTTCCTTTTTGCCAACATCATCATATTTATAAATAATGAAACCAAGAGTTTTTGGATATTCTTTACCTTTATTGGAATTGATGGAGTTGTCTTCAATATCTTCCTTCTTTCTTTGATATGTATCCTCTAGCTTTGGCCATAGATTCTTGGCGGAAGTGCATTGTCCCATGATTTCTTTGATAGAGATTGAGAGTCCAATAATAATGGTCTTGAGAGCTAATGCATCATTCTTATTTCCTTCCCTTTGAGCTACAAATTTTGACTTGTTCTTCAAGGAAACTAATGCACCAATGGATTCCTTCCAAATACCCGCTCCCATTTCCTTCAAATGCACTCTCATATCTATTCTCCAAGTAGAATAGTTTTCCTCATCAAGGATTGGAACTTCATCATCCATTTGTGTGTCCATAGATCTCCTCCAATCTTGCTAAGGATTATAGTGAAGTCCTGCTCTGATACCAATTGTTGGACACATCGACTACACTGAGAGGGGGGGTGAATAGTGTAGGTCTCTTTTCAAAAACTTCCACTTACACAAAACTCCTTAGTTAGCAATCACCATTTTATTCATTGCTTATTGTTGTCATTTATAATCAGTTAAATGTGAATGTGCATCAGAAACATATATCAGCTACATATATTATTAATAAATCATCACCACAAGAAATACAAAGAACACAAGTTGTATGTACAAATTTATTTTTATTACGGACTACAATCCTTGGGTTCTTAGCAACAATTGAATAGAGTAAAACTCTACAAGAGAACCACCTCTATAATCCAAGACTCAGCTTACACCCTCAACACCAACTGAGGTGAGGCAACAATTGTTATAACCCTAAGTTGCACCACACATGCTACCTAGCATCAGTCCAACTCATATCCCTTCTTTTCCAAAGCACCACTGAACAACTCTTTCAAAATCCTCTTTTATAAAGGCCCACGCGCCCTAATCCATTACTGCATGCGTGTACACGCTGGCTAACCCAAAACAGCCCACGTGGACCGACAAAAGCATGAAAAAAGGAAAGTTGCCGATGAAACAAAAAGCTATGGGTGAGTTAACTGAAACTCCCGGTCATGCATGGTCGAGGGTTCGTCCAAATACCTATCTCCTTCTAGCCTATAAAAGAAGGGGTAGGGGTCCCATTTGGAGGAGGAAAAATATAGCAAAGAAACTCTACCCATTTACATATTCCCATTGTCCCAACCCTTTAGCCTTTCCTTATGCCAAAGGAGATTCAAAGCAAAGCAGTTGGAGGATAGAAGAAGAGGAGCCCAGGATTAGGTTCAAGGAGCGGTGGCCAGTCTCAACTTTTGTAAGTTGACTCATTCAAAGTAATAAAGAAAGTGTTTTTCCCGTCCCAATTCATGAACTGTTTATAGTTTGATTAGTATATGTTTGGATTTCTAACCCACTAGTATATAAGTAGTATGCATGCATAGTTGTTTCTCATCTTGAATGCAGGTCAGCTTTGGAAGGAGTATTGTGAACAAGTAATCAAGCACAATGGAGGATCGACATCAAATTCCAGTAACAAGGTAGGTTGATCTTTCCATGCATTTACTAAGAAAAGGGGATTTAAATCTAGGGATGAAGGTAGAAAGTAATTTCTATTCGGTCATATCTGCATGCAAAGTCTGAACTCTATTTTCTAGTCCGTAGGGTGTTTTTCCCCAACAATAGAATTGGTGACCATACTGGGGAAACTCTCTAGGGTTATTGGAATTTTATTTAGTTTTTGGGTAGTTTAAAGACTAGTTTTTTTCGCCTGTCTTTTCTCTTCGTTTCTGTAAAGTCTGAGCTAGCAGGGAGTCTAGTTTTCCATACCAGATTTCCCTGACTTTTTCTTGACTGTGTTTTTTGGGACCCACAGAGGTACATGGGGCCTGCACAAGGTCTGTACGCATGTACCCGTGCCCTACCCTCTTACAACCCACGTGTGACCGCTAGCTGTAGAGGTAGTTGTAGCGTGTAGAGTTCAGAGAACCTCAGAGGTAGTCATCCTCTTCCCTGTCAGAATAACACATTCTCAAGGGGTTTTCTGGAATTCTGTCTGAAGTCATGTTTGCTAGCAGTCCTATCTCATATTGTTTTTGCTTTATCATTTTTTCCTTACATTAGTTGTTTTTCTGTTAGAAAGAGTGTCTAAGCCTTCAAGGGATCCTGGTTATCGATATCAGTGGTCTCTTCCTGGTTTGGTCTGTTTGTTTCCATTTTCCCTCAGAGTTTAGATATACACGTGGCCTGTACCAGGTCAACCCGTGTGTACACGACCTCTGTCTCTATCTAACGCATGTTTGCACGCGTGCTATTTGAGTGACAGTCACGTGCTTGTACATGATACTTTTTGTTGAGGGTAAGGCATCCATCATTTCCCTTGATAAGAATTATTCCTCTCAGGTGTTTGAATCTTTGTCTGAGCAGTCAATAGCTTAGGATTAATCTTACCCTTAGCTTGCTTTTTCTCATTTAAAACATTGTCAGAAAAATAAACATAAAAATTATGGTTTTAGACAAGTGTGAGAGTCATTGTTTTTACAATTGCTATTGTGTTATTTTTTAAATCTGAT
The DNA here is from genome assembly GCA_900067695.1 of Picea abies. NCBI lineage: Eukaryota > Viridiplantae > Streptophyta > Pinopsida > Pinales > Pinaceae > Picea > Picea abies. The sequence goes on from CBVK0100154429.1 coordinate 25,929, forward strand.
TCTTTGCGATCTGCGATTAGGCCATAATTGTTTTTCTTGGTTTTTTCTTGTCGGTATTTTTCCTTTCTTTCTTTACTAGCATTTAAATAAAAAAAATTCCTTTCATTTTCTTATTTGGTTGAAAAGTGTGTTTCTACATTATTAAGCCAGGGAAAAGTCTTTTATTTCATAATTTTTTGCAGTTTACTTAGATCATAAGTAGCTCATAGTCGAGTGAAATTCTTTTGAGTTTGCTGTCCAAAATCTTAGAAAAGTTAAAAAATATTTATTTTGAAAAGTTGTTGAAATTTTGCATTGAGTAAAAGTTTTGTTTCCATCTTTTTTTATTCCTTTTTTTCTTTCTTCTTTTACACATAATCAGTTTCACCCTCATACCCCTTGACATAAGACAAATCCATAAAAGTAATGCTAAATTTAAAATCTACTATACTTTTATGTTTGTAGGGTTCACAAACTAGTTCAGGACTAGGGCCTTAGATTAGGTTGGAGAGGAAACTCTTCAAGGCCATTTAAAATCAAACATTGGAGTCTGAGATAGGGAGTGTCTAAGTCCAGATTTGTGGAAGTTATCCGAGACTCCCCTCTAACATAGGGGATAAACATGAGGTCACGTGTTGAAAGGTAGCAGAGATAACCCCTCCAAAGCCGGACCAATTGTAGTGGAGAACACATATAGAGGGCTTGTTTTGGGATTCTGTCGTTTGCATTTGCCACGAGGCTTCATGAGTCTCAAATCCGTTCCAGGTCCTCATTTGTCTTCCAGACCATTTTCTCTCGATACCCTTGACAGGTTTCGGGCTCGATGCCCTGTTCATTGTGGTCTACCCGACTTTCGACTGTACCCGCCTGGTGACTGTTCACGTACTGGCAACCTAGTTGCCAATTTCTGTTAGGGACATACACAGGTTACTGTCGGGGTATACCATGGTACCTAGGACAGACATCGGGCCACATTTTTCATAGTATACCCACATGGTGCTTCCGTGTTTGAGTTGCAATTACACTGGTAAGTTGCTCTAGTGTTGTTTGTTGTAACTGTTCTTCCAATTAATTTAGTGTTTACTTGTCTTATATTCTATGGATTCTTTTGTAGTGGGTGTTACTTTTAAGCATTTAGACTACCTTAGAGTGTCTTGGATATTCTCACACATTGGAGGATCTTGAGCTCTGTTGGTCACGAAGGCTTCTTGGCCTGCTGTCGGTTACATTGGAGCCACCCCCACCACCATTAAGGCAGAAGCTAGACCAACAAGGGTCTTTTGAAGCAACCGGGTTACAAACAATTGTGCCCGAACAACCCCCAAAGGAATCGACCATTTTGGACCTTGAAGCAACCACTCTTGGTCCGGTTGAAACCCCAACCACTAATTTCTTGGCACCTTTTATTGTACCAATTCAATTTCACGAGCGCCAGATAGTGTCGCACACAACAATGGAAAAAAATGTTGTTACTCCTGGGAATTCTTCAATTCCCACCACGGTTGTCACCACAGGAGAGATTTCATCTCCTAACCCACTGTCGTTGGCTCGAGCCACAATGGTATCGACCGCAACTACTTCGCACAGTGGTCCGAACCCATCTTTGGCGGTGGCCACAACCCCTTTCACACCAAGTGCGACAAGCCCTCCATTCTCATACAGGATGCCTAGTTTGGGTACAAGATCTATACTTTCCTACTCCACTTTACAGACTTTGGGTCTGGGGGCAGGGAACTCTAGCGCTCCTCTGCAAGGTCACATGGGGGGCACTCCTATCCCTTTTAACTCTTTTCCTTATGGAGGAGGTCATATCCCTCCTTTGTCCCCTTCACTCGGTGGATCGCATCAGCAATCCGCCAGGCAACCTACCCACAATAGTTTATTTGGAGCGGGGATTCAAGGACCACCTTCACATAGTATGCCGGTAGGTTCGACACTATTTTCTTCGAACAAAATGTTTGCTAACAACACCTTCTCGTCAGCCACTTTCCTGACTGGGGGCAACCCCATTTTTGGACAATCTACTCCTATGCAGGGTACTATTCCTGCACAAGGTGAAAACCTAGCAGGACCTTGGAATTCAGGGCAAGGATCCGTTCCCTCCTCCGGAATGCCGATCTGGAGTAATTCTTTCCATAATCAATGGTGAGATCGGAAGAGC